>JAKTVG010000390.1:0-50560 GCA_030557085.1 Candida gigantensis
TGCTGCTTGTACCTGTAACATCATTGGTGCTTCTTTCGTCAACACTGGTGAACTTATCTTGCTTTTCAAAGGTGGTGTTTTAGTTCCATTTATTAACATTGTTTCTGCTACTTGGGAAAATCATGCTCTTATCCACATCTACCAAGAAACTAAATCTACTTGTATTGCTATCTTTGGTGCTGTTGGTGGTGCTATTACCAACGAAGGTACTATTTGGTTGACTAACCAAAAATTAAAAATTGTTTCCAAGATCATTGGTTCTGGTTTCATTGCTTTACAACACGACTCCTCATTATTAATCGCCAACGCCCTTTTGGCAGTCGATGTTAAACACACTTTCTTCCTTGGTGACGGTGCTCCATCTATTCAAGTTGCTCCTCTTGCTACTCCACAAGTTTTCAAAATTGTCAACTTCGGTGCTAACGGTGCTCACAAGATCGGTTTGACTTTACCTTTGTTGACTGCTTCCATCTTAGGTAAAACTGCTTTTGCTTATGACGTCACTACCGGTATCTTGACTTTAACTTGTGCTGGTTTCCTTTCTCAAAAATTCGATATTGGTCTCGGTTACGATGTTACCAAATTCGTTATCTGTACTGATACCCTTGCTGCTATTGGTGTTATTAAAGGTGCTATCCAATACAATGGTCCATGTCCACACCCAGGTTTACCATCTGGTTGTTTACCATGTCCAGAACTCCCACCTGTTCCATCCTGTGTATCTACCTCAATTGCTTCCACCTCCACCAGTGCTTCAAGCTCTATCGCTTCTTCTACTGTTGCATCCTCCTCAACTAGTTCTACTGTTAAATCTACCTCAACTACTAGCTCTTCATCTAGTGTTGCTACCACTACCCCAGCTTACTCCACTTCATACGTCACTGTCACTGCTGAAACCACTGAAGTAGTCACCGTTACTTCATGTTCTAACAATGCTTGTGCCACCAAGACCCACCACACTGGTGTCACTGTTGTCACTCTTACCAATTCAGAAACTGAAACCACCCTTACCACCTACTGTCCATTGACTAACACTGTCACTTTGGGTCTCTGTGATACCACCACTGTTGATTTGGGTTGTCCAACTGGTTACTTTGGTTACAATGGTTACGTTGGTAAATCTGTCAGTGTCGGTAGCGATGGTATTGCTGCTGCTGTCAGTGCCGGTTACAATATCGCTCTCAGTATCTTCGGTTAATTGAATTAACTTTTTCTCTCTTATAAATTTATTTTTTCGTTCATACATTATTTCTTTCATTATTATACCCTTTATATATTTTAATATAGCATTATTAGTTTCGTATTTTTTAAATTTTTTATTTATTCTGTAGTGGTTTTTACTTTTCAGATTAATTTGTCAGAAATGGAGACTAGGTTCCACGTGATACATATCATAGGAGCGAGAATAAAAATCACTCATACAAAATTCTGAGTTGCGTAACAGTAGGAAAAAAAAAAAGTTGCAAAACTTTGGTAGCGCAACATTATTTTATTGAATCAACGCAGGGTCCCCCTTCGTTACCTAGTTGCAATGGCAAACTCCAAAGCGCAACGTCGATGAAGCAGTCAACGCAAATAGAAATAAAAATACAAAGCCTACATTGTCTTGATAGAAGTTCAGAACAGTACTTGTTTACCAATTACCCTCTGTGGTGGTGGAAAAAAAAACTTGTAAATTGTTTTTGAAATGCAATCATGAGCAACTCAGCTTGTTAACAAACGTGTACAATAGAAACAACCCACCCTAGGAACTTAGGAAATCTTTTATTTGATATTTAGGTATGCTAAATTGTATCCATGGTTTGATAAAAAAATGAGAAAAACATTTAGAGAAGTTTGCCAACACGATAGAATGTTGTTTTGATTCAGAGCATGGACAAAAATCTTCAACTAGCATAAAATACCCTCACATGAACAGCCAAGCAAAGTAAGAGACAGGTAGTGGTAAGTTACTATATAGAATTTTATCTTTTCTAGTCTTAAAATTAGTAGAAGACCTCCGAAATTGAAAGAGCTCCGAATTTGAAAGAACTCCGAATTTGAAAGAACTCCGAATTTTGAAACATACAGGTCAAATTCGAGTTTCCAATCACGAACACGATCATTACAGAACGTCAAAAGAGAATTTTCAGCATAGTCGTATTTCAATTCTTCCCCACATTCGTGAATCCTTTTTTTTTTGGCGTTTTTTTCAATCACCATTATATAGAAACAGGCGTTAATTCTGGTGTTGTTACGAGAGTTTACGTTTCTAGACTCGAAAATGGAACTATAACGAGAGAGATCGCGAGAGAGATCGCGAACTTACGCGAGAAACAGCAACCTGTCCCGAACCAAAAAGAAAAAGTTTTCTGATGAAGATTGGCACATTGTGAATGCAAAACAGAATTTATCGGGTGCGGATAATATGCGGGTAATATCTTTTCACACATTTTCCCAAAAATAATACTAAAACTATTTTTGGTAACTTAATAACCCGTCGTACCTTTGAGGTGGGCATTAGAACTCCGCCAAGAACCAAGGCAGGGATTGTCGCTTAATACTTTTTTTTTTTCAGTTTTGGTATTGGTTAGACAATAGAATGAAAAAGTACGCTCCTTTGAAGTATTTTACTCTAGAAGGAAATTAGAATACGAAGATATTCCCCCAACAAATACGCTTTTTTTTGATAATCATAATTTATGTCAAGCTTACATAATTATTTACATTCGTATTTTGTATTTGGAGATCGTATAGATTGGAAATAGAGTTGGTGTTGGCTAGCAGCAAAAATTCTACCATCTTTAGGAGTTCTAGAAGCCCTTGATATCGCACAGACTTCATTGGTAAGAACACCCGAGATGTTCAAGGGGTGTCCGCCAAGAGAATAGCAGGTGATGGCATTCCATAACGTCTCTTTAGTCTATTTGCGAATCATCAAGTTGGTTTGCTAAAATGTATTCTAGTTGTGTATATACTGAAAAAAAACCAAGAAAATTAAGCGAGACCACGCTAACTTCAACGAGATCTGATAATTTCAAACTCCGACTACTTTTCTATTATTCTTCAGTTTCATCTCATTATGATCAAGAAATTCTTGATCTTTAATCGATTGATTTGCGTTTTGTATTGTTTTGTTTTCTTTTTTGATCTTATTAGAAAAGCAGCAAAAGTCCTCACGCGACCAATTAAGGCGAACAAGGTTTTTGAGCGGTAGAATTTGCAACTAGTGTTGGTGCTCATATCATTGAACACCGATCTTACTTGAGTTATACCAAAAAAGATTTACCATCAAACATACAAACCACTCAACTATTTAAGGAATACAATTTTCCTTTCAAAAGTCCAGATTCGTTTTAGGTTTTTTTTTATCAACAACAATCACTAGTCTTAACTAATTCAATATGTTATTCCAAAAGTTTGCCCTTCCATTGTTAGCTACAGTTGCTACTGTTTCTGCTTCCTTTAACGTCACCAGATCTATTACCAAGTTTAAGTCATTTGACTTTGGTGTTGGTGATATTTCCGTTGAAAAAAGTGCTTCATTTTCTTTGATTGATACCTACGATTGTGCTTTCCAAGGTAACATTAACATCGCAGAAGGTGCTGAATTCTTAGTTGAATCCACCGCTGACGCTTTGCAACTTACCGTTCTTGGTGCTTTTAACGTTATCCATAACAGTGGTAGATGGATTGTCAACACCCTTGAAGCTGCTGCTGCTTGTACTTGTAACATTGTTGGTGCTGCTTTCTACAACACTGGTGAACTTATCTTGGCTTTCAGAGGTGATGTTTTAGTTCCATTGATTAACATTGTTTCTGCTCATTGGGAAAACCATGGTGTTATCCACCTTTACCAAGAAGTTAAATCTAGTTGTGTTGCTGTTTTGGGTGCTGCTGGTGGTTCAATCACTAACTCAGGTACTATTTGGTTGACTAACCAAAGATGTAGAATTGTTTCGAAGATCGTTGGTGCTGGTTTTATTGCTTTACAACATGACTCCTCATTATTTATTGCCAACGCCGTTTTGAACATTGATGCTAAACATACTTTCTACTTAGGTGACGGTAATCCATCCATTCAAGTTCAAGCTGCTGCTTCCGCTCAAGTTTATAAAGTTGCTAACTTTGGTGCTTACGGTGCTCACAGACTTGGTTTACACTTGCCATTATTGACTGTCTCTGCAGTAGGCAGAAAAGGTTGGGCTTATGATGCTTCTTCTGGTATCTTAACTTTGACTTGTGTTGGTTTCCGTTCTCAAAAATTCGATATTGGTCTCGGTTACGATGCTTCCAAATTTGAAGTTTGTTCAGATGACAGTATTGGTGCTATTTCTGTTCACAACGGTTCCATCAAATACAATGGTCCATCTCCAAATGCTGGTAGACCATCTGCTTGTCAAGTTTGTCCAGATGTCCCATCTGCTGTTGAAACTGCTACTCTTGCTGCTTCTATTGTTGCTAGTACTGCAACTGCTTAAGTGTCTTTCTAAGACATCTTCTAAAGATTATCTCCCACCAGGCGTGTGGATTATACCCAGTTGAGAAAAACAATTATGCGGCTGAATATATACTACTATAAGTAATTTTTGTGAAATGAATAATCGTATGTTGTATTAAACTAAAATTGTAGAAAAATGTAAAAACCACTGATTGAGCAGATAAAGAGAATAAAGGTATGATCATTGTAGAAATATGTCAAAGAATTTATACACGGAATTCATCTCCTATTGTAAGCGTACACCTCGTAGCTAAGTTACCCCTGAGCTATTTGTAAAAAAGTTAAAATTATCAATAGTCAATCAATAATTAGCAACTGGTAAGAAAAATGAGTACCAATAAATTTGAATTGATCATCAACAGGACAGCACTTGGTGATAATCAATGTTGGGTTGAACAAAATTGAAGAAGACGCGCAATGGGAAAAAAGTTGCAAAACAACTGGTAGCGCCCATTTTTTCTTTGATTTTTCTTGTCCGACGGATGTATGCAGGGTCCTTGCCCGCCCCGTTACAGGTTATAATGGAACAATTTAAAGCCCAACGGTGATGAAGTAGGAGATGCAAAAAAAAAATAATATACAAACCTATTGTTCACACCAGTTTTTTTTAACTACTACTCTCATGTTATTTTAAAGAAGCTGTCTGATGAAAAAATACTTCTGGTGTAGCTATTCCTACTCAGCTTCTTAGTTCCTGAAACTTGTTAGTTTTCTCATATTTTAATAATGAGTTACTAATGTCACCAGGCGACGAGTACGAAGCTTCAATTGAACACCAAGGAGTCAGCTTTTTAATTTCTAAGAAGCAACAATAGCAATAAGACGATTAAAATATTTGGTGAAAAATAGAAGTGTCCCAGACTCGCGTATTTTCTATTTTTTGTTTTGAAAAGAAGTAAGAACAAGTAGAGGAAGTCCGAAGTAAAATTACCAATATAATAGAATGTTATCCCAATTGTCTTGTGTTTTTACACTGTACATAATAATCTTAATCTAGCGTCCTCCACTTTCATCTCTATTGTTATGAGACGATCCGTATTGCTGGTTGTGAAAGACTATGTGAATTACAGTATGGTTATTGAGGAATTTAATGGATTCTTCACAAACACGGTGATTAAAAACAACAAAAGAAGAATTCTCAACAGGGTAGATACATACTATTAAGAAGTTCTTGTTTTATAATTTGGAATTAATATTACATAGAATTAATAAGCCTCTGTTTTGATGTTTCAATGGTTTATGTTTCTTGATCTAAAACCCTCCAAAACGATTCAATGTTCGGGAATTGAAAGGAGAGAGCAAGTGAGTCTGCTGATGGAGACAACGATTTCCATATGGAGTAACATTTATCCCAATGTAAATCAATTTCCATAAAGGTAGGGAAACTTCAATTAATACGACTACTAAAAAACTTAAAAAAAAAAAAAGGTTATGTACGTGCAAAAAACTGGAATGATATTGTTTCAGTTGAGTATTTCGTAAATGTAATTAGAAGTTACTTTTTCTTCGGCTCCGGAATACTTAATTGGTCCTCTTGTTGACCCGAACGTTTGGTATGAACGTTTTCACATTATTAAGACTTTCCATATGGGTGGTTTTTGGTCACTATCCAAAGTAGTTTCATTTCAGATTCGTGTTTTTTTAACCTAGCCATTTAATACGAGGAATGTCAACTCTGCATAAATATTCGTATTTGATCAATACGCGAATTCCAACGAAAGTCAAGTCAAGTTAGACAGACCGACGCGCAACAGTTTATGCACCAAAGCCCCCCGACCCGAGAACTTCCCTCGTGGTGGAGATTCGCGCCATATTTGTTCACACACATTAAGAATATAAACTTATTCCTGCTTATGGATACTTTTTATTTCAAGGCGGATCTTTTTTTTTTATTTGAGTTATTTTTGCATGTTCAGCCAATAAGAAGTAATTAAAACTATTTTTGGTAACTAAAAACGTACCGGAATAACACCGAAATGAGTTCTATAATTCCGCCAAGGGATCATCGCATTATATTTTTGTACTGTATTCCGTAATACAAAAGAATGATAGACCACTGACCTGCTCTCTCAAAAGTACGTTCGATTGAAAATCAAGTATCTTACAGAACAATACCCCAGAAGATACATTCTATCGAGAATGACATCCCTGTCACTGTCAATTTCATCTTAGAGATTATTCTTACTTCTGTCTGTTAGATCGAATTTTGGAAACACGAATGCAGTTTTCTGTAACGCAAAATAACAATTATAATAATCCCTTTGATGGTTTTTTTAGAGACCATTGATCGCCTAGGTTCTACAAAATATTGACTAAACTTTATTCCTGGGCAACAACGATGAGTTAAAAAAACGCCCCGCAATGTAAAAATACAAAGGGAGCAAGGGTCGTTTCATACTATCTCATTAGTATTCTTTCAAAACTGTTATTCCAGTTGAGTGTTTATGAAAAAGAAACAATAACATAACAAGCCGCTATACTATAGAATGCGAAAGGCATTTGATACTGTTAGTTTTACTGCATTTATTAATTCTTTTTTTTTTCAGTTTCATCTTCTTATGATCAAATATTTCTTGATTGATCATTGATGATCTGCGTTTCCATTGTGTATTTTCCAGTTTTGCTGTTTTATATTTTTAGTTTTTGTAACAGGTGGGTGGTGCTGCACTATTTTTTTGACGCGAAGAAACTAATAGGGCGAACAAAGAATGTGATAATTTGCAACAAGTACGAGAATAGCCATTTCTTCTCCCAAAGTATCATGAAAGGTTTCCAATAAAGACTACAAACCATTCAACTATTTAAGGAAAACAAATTTCCTCCCAAAAGTTCAAATTAATTCTAGTTTTTTTTTTCTTTTCTTTTCTCCAATAAATACAAGTCTTCATTCATTCGTTATGTTATTGCAAAACCTTGTTGTTCCATTGTTAGCCACTGCTGCTACTGTGTCTGCTTCCTTTTCAGTCTCTTCTTCATTGACAAAGTATAACTCCTTTGACTTTGGATGTGGTGATATTGCTATTCAAAAGAGTGCTGCTTTCTCCTTAGTCAACACTTTTGATTGTGGATTCCTGGGTGATATTCACATTGAAAAAGACTGTGACTTTTTCGTTACTTCTACTGCTAAAGCTTTAAAACTTACTGTTCTTGGTTTATTCAACAAGATTGAAAATAAAGGTAGATGGATTGTCAACTCTATTGAAGCTGCTGCTGCTTGTACTTGTAACATCATTGGTGCTTCTTTCATCAACACTGGTGAAATGATCTTAGCTTTCAAAGGTGACGTTTTAGCTCCATTCATTAACATTGTTTCTGCTCACTGGGAAAACCATGGTTGTTTGCACATCTACCAAGACATTAAATCCAGTTGTGTTGCCATCTTAGGTGCCTTTGGTGGTTCTATCACTAACTCAGGTACTATCTGTTTGACTAATCAAAAATGTAAACAAGTTGCTGGTATTGTCGGTGGGGGTTGTATTGCTTTGGAAAAAAGTTCATCATTCCACATTGCTTCTGCTTTGCTCCCAATCGATACTAAACATACTTTGTACATGGGTGATGGTAATCCAACTATCCAAGCTCAAGCTTTATCTTTCCCACAAACCTTCAATGTTGCCAACTTTGGTGGTTACGGTGCTCACAAAATCGGTTTAACTATCTCATTATCTGCTGGTTTTTCATTTTTTGGTCAATCTGCTTGGTCTTATGATGAAAAGAAAGGTATCTTGACCTTGAGAGGTGCTGGTATGGTTTCTCAAAATTTCAACATTGGTCTTGGTTACGACAAAACTAAATTCGAAGTTTGTTCAGATGATAGTGTTGGTGTTGTTTCTTGTAACAAAGGTTCCATTAAATACAATGGTCCATGTCCAAATCCAGGTAGACCATCAATCTGTCAAGTTTGTCCACCAGTTCCAACTGCTCCAGGTATTGAACCAAGTACTGCTACTACTTCAATCACTTCCACCAAGACTGATGGTTCTGTTTGTACTGAAGTTGACGCTGTTGTCATTTCATCCGATGCCAGCGGATCTTGGTTCACCACTACTTCCACTGTTACCAGTGCTTGTGGTGCTCCATCTCAAGTCTCTGTTCCACACTCACAAACTACTGTCACCTCTACTTGGACTGGTATCACTACTGCTACTATCACCAACACTGGTTCTAAGACCGATACTGTCGTTGTCCAAGTTCCATCCACTCCAAACTCACAAACCACTGTTACTTCTACTTGGACTCAAACTTATGCTACTGCTTCTACTATTTCTGGTGTTCTGACTGATACCGTTATCGTCAATGTTCCACAAAGCACCACTTCTTACGTTACTACCACCAACACCTGGACTGGTACTTACACCACTACTACTTCTACTTCTGGTTGGGTTATTGTTGAAGTTCCAAGTTCTGATATTTCCAGTGCTATCAGTGCTGCTTCATCTGCTAGTGTTGCTTTGACTGAAACTGATAACTACTCCACTTCTTACGTTACCGTTACTGCTGAATCCACCCAAGTTATCACTATTACTTCTTGTGCTGATAATGGTTGTACTCATTCCACTGCTGCTACCGGTGTTACCGTTTTGACTCTTACTACTTCCGATATCGAAACTGTTGTCACCACCTACTGTCCATTGACTCAAACCGTTACCTTGGGTATTACCGGATCCACCACTGTTGATTTGGGTTGTCCAACTGGTTTCTTCGGTTTCAATGGTTATGCTGGTAAATATGTCAGTGTTGGTAGCGATGGTTTCCAAGCTGCTGCAAGTAAAGGATTCCAAATTGATTTTGGTTTCTTACAACACAACCACAAGAGAGAAGATAAAAACTCTACTACTTCTGCTTCTGCTTCTACTTCATCTAAGGCTGCTGGTTCAATCAACTCTTTCTACGGTGTTGAAGTCTTGTCTGCTATTGCTGTTGTTTTTGCTTTGATTTTCTAAAATTGATACCACTTATGGTCGTTCTACTTTTTTTTTTCTATGAATACCCCGTAGCTGGTTCGACCCCATTTCTAATATTGTATAGTTTAACTTTATATTGATATAAATATTAAACTTTTGAATTTATCTTAATATGTCTTAAGAAACAAATTTCGTAGAGTGATAATATTTAGTGCGGACTATATTTTTTTTTTCAAGATTCTCATAATACATAACTTTTCTTTATAACCACGTATTGAATACCACCAACGCAATGTCTACCAACGATGAGCCATTGTCTATGTTTTTTGATGACGAATTCAATCCGTCGACATATATTGATAAAGTAGTGAATTCAATAACTAAACAGAACCCAGCTAGCTCCACAACACCAACTACTGCGTACTCGAAAAATTCATTAACAAAATTGTCCAACGATATATCTTATTTAATTACACATTTGGATTATTACATCAACGAGTTAACTAATGAAAATATACAAAGCAAACTAGATGTATTAGATAAATCAAATGTCGTTGTCAATAAAAGTGAAGAAGGCGGTGGTGGTACAACGAGATTACAATATCATGTTCATGTGCTCAACAATGCTGTGTTGTCATTACAAGCGGAGTTGATTGAGATAAATAAACAAATAGACAAATCAAGTATTGATAATGAAGCAATACAGAAATTGATCCAATTGAAACAAGTGAAATCGAATTTGACCAAAGTATTACAAATATTTGAATTGGTGAATAATTCAATTTCCCAAGGTGATCAAACATCCTTTTCCGTTGATGAGTTTCAAAATTCCCTTGATGATTTGTTTAAAACAATTAAGAAACAATTAGATACAAATGAAAAGAATGATAAATTGTTGGCCCAGATAGATAAACTACTAGCCATGAATGGATTATTCAATCATTTACTGAAATTTAATCCCATATTTAAAAAATTCATTGCTAGGCTATCCAATGAAAAGGAAATATATTTAGCTAAAAAAAAGTAAATATCCTATGTACAAGTAAAAAACCACCTTCTCCATTGTATTTTTTTTTTATTCTTCTTCTTTACCCTGTAATCTTTGTAATTCAGCTGCTTCTTTAGCTTGTTGTTGTTTTGACAAGTTTCTATTCAATACATCCAATTTCCTCATTTCTTCACGAGGATCAAAATTACCACTTGATAAATTATCATAAGTATCATCATATTTCCCAGTTGATAAAGGAGCATTTCCTCTCATTCTTTTACTCATATCCAACATCCCACTTTTACATTTCATAAATGCCCTGAAATTAGCTTTACATAATTCTGGCAAGTCTTTTTTCAATTCTGGATCAGTTAAACAATCTTTAGGGGTGTTTCTTTCTAGTAGAACACATGGCGATCTTTGCAAACATACTGCAAGAGCCTTTCTTTGATCTTTACAACTAAAATTGTGTTAGCAAAAACAAAGTTTTTTTGGCTATCTTATGATGGGGAAGATTTATTTGACATACCTGGCACCCATTTGGTTTATATGGTGGTCATGAAATCGGTTGACTTTTTTTTTTCAACTAAAGATTTTTTTTTATCTCTCCCAATTAAAGTTCTAATACCGATAATACTTCAACATATCGCCAATATCGTTATTTCTCTGCTTTAATTTATGCTTTAGATTGATCTATACTACTCTGTTTATCGTCTTTGATTATTAAACAATATCTGTCTATTACTTAGAACAACTGCACCAAACATTCAATTAATTCATCACGTGATGCCAGTCACGTTTTGCTCCGACGTAATACTCTCGCAACAAAAAATTATCAAATTAATTTAAACCTACGTGGGTTTTGTTTTCACAACTACAAAAAACCCAAACTCACAAAAGCAAGCTACACGTGAATATATACACGCAGGTTCTAATGACTATAACATTTGTACCTGGAGAGGTGAATAAAAGCAATCAATCGGTATCACAAGCCAATTGGAAAAATCATCATATAATAGTTTATGGATCAGGAAACAATTTAATAATTACAGGAGGTACTGTTCAACTGACAAATAAAAATCCTAATCCATTCAATGTTGATAAGAATTTACAGACGATATATTTGGATAAAGATCCTGAAGCGGTTGATATAAATTGTAAGAATGGGTTTATTGTATTTGCCATTGATTCCAAGATTATTATTTATAAACCAATGAATGAATATATGAAAATTCCAAAATGGCAACTGTGTCTTGAAATTGAAACTGATGATGGATCTTTGGTTAATTGTATTAAATGGGGGATTGATGAAAATGAACTTGTTGTGGGGACAGATTCTACATTATATTTACATCATTTATATGAAGAATATGGACAATTGAAATATAATAAACGATGGGAATCAAAACAAGTGAACCCTATCACCGATATTATATTGACACCGAATTCTAAAATGATTATAACAAAGAGTGGAGAATATGATCGATTGCTTAAAGTTTGGACAAGGGTTAGTTATGGTGATGAGAACACATTATTTGAAGTAACGTATTTACCACATCCAAGAGGAACATTTGTCATGGATTTCCATTGGAGAATCAAGTCTATAAAAGATAAAAAGAAGAAAGATCTTGATCTTGATGCATCAATGGCAAATATAAAAAATATTCGTGAATATATCGATAATGGAAATGATGATGGGGAAGTTATTTATACATTTTGTTCAGATTATAAATTTAGAGTATGGGCATCGTGTGAACAAAGTGGACATAATCAAATAAGCAATTGGGCAACTCTTGATTTGAATGGAGTTTTTATTGATGAGAGTATTGGTTCCGTAATAGTTATTGAAAATTATCATTTGCGAGAAACATTGAAAAGCTGTAATGGCACATTGTTTGATGGGCTAGATATACGAGATCTAGATTTGTTGTTAGTGGTATCAAGTACAGGGAAAGTTAAAATTTTTGCCATCTTGAATACATCACAATGCCCTCCTAACAGTATAAGTTTTGTGTCCCTACAAGGTGATTTTCTGTTTGGGAAAAACGAATACCCCGTCATTAACATCAAGCCAAATGAGCCAATTTCAGATACTTACATACATTCTGAATCTTTTATTACAACTGTTTTGAATCCAATTCTAGTGAAAGGAATATGTATGTTGCATGAACGAATACCCGTTTTGACATTGCTTATTCACGACCGAATCAAGAATACATTAAGATTTGATGCATTAAAACTTAATGAATTAGCAAATACTTCCAAACTTGATTCTATTTTAATTAGTAAATTTCAAGGACACACAAAATCAATCAGAAAATTGGTCAAGTCAAATTCATTATATTCTCAAGATAATGTATTGCTTTCAATTCTGAATTTCCCTGAACATAATTATATATGGGAACCAATGCTTCTTGAAACAAATGTCATGTCTATAACAAAGAGGTTTCAAGTGAATGTTGAATCAGGAATATGGAATGCGGTGATTATAAATGATGTGGAGCCACCTATAGATTGGAAAAGAAGGCATATTGTGATTACAGCTAATAAGAATGGCGAGATTAGTGTTTGGGGTTGTAATGGTTCAACCAATGATGATCAACCGGCAGATTTGATTACTCTGGTGAAAACGGGATTGAATAAACAAGAGCCGAAAGTATTTGTATTGACTGAAATTCCAGAAAATAGTTTGACTCAAAAACAATATTGTGTTGTGGCATTGTACGAACATGATCAAATAAAATCTTGGAAACTTTCATTGAATTATGAAAATGATAAAATTACTGGTATATTTTTCACTGAACAAAAGATTTCACCACTTCCTCAACAAGAACAAATTTGTCAAGCTACTGCTATTGATGCGTTTGTTTCAGAAGCAAATAAGAGTTTAGTTGCGGTGATTTCCAAAGAAGGATTATTAAAAAGTTATTCTTTACAATTTGGCAACGAGTGTATTGAATGGAATAAAATGAATGAATTAGATACTAAAATATCCAATGCTAGTAAAATCCATGGATCTACCATTATCAATAAATTTGCCGTTGTTGATGAAACTGGATTTAAATTATCAATTTGGGATGTGATGCAAAGTGTATTAGAATATGAAGAGACGTTTCCAGAAACCAATGGTCCAGTTAAGGATTTAGATTGGACGTTTATAAGTGCATCAAAAATGAAACTGACTTCCAATGCTTTATTATCTGTTGGGTTTGGTAGATTTGTTTTATTATATACTCAATTACGTTATGATTATACAAACAAGATTCCAGCTTATGCCGCATTGAAAAAAATTGATATTTCCGATTATACATCTCATGAGATTGGAGATCTGATTTGGTTAGATCGAGGATATTTAGTTATTGGATCAGGGAATCAATTTTTCATTGATGATAGATGGGTTAAATTAGGAGCTAGTGCAATAGATAGTACTATTCGTCAATTAATGAGTGGGTATACTACTGATGATAATATGGTTTTTGATATTTCTTATTTGGTTAGAGTACTTAATGGTCCATTACCTATTTTCCATCCACAATTTGTTATTCAAGCATTATTTATTATGCAATTCACTGCGGTTAAAAAAATCCTTGTTTTATTATTTCAAGTGATACGTAGAGGTGATACAATTACTTGGGATTTGAATATGGATGTAGATAATGTTTTCCGAGATGATGAAATATATCAACCGAAAAGAAGAATGTCATTCAATTTAGATACATTTACTGAATTTAATGATGAATTAGCTGATTTATTAATTGAAAGACTAATGAAAATTTCATTACCTTTATTAACAAGACATCAACAAGCAACTTTAATAACTACCATTTCCATAGTTAAAAGTTTCACAAAGAATATGTTATTGGAATTAGATCCAAATAGTATTCGATATTTGATTTCATT
Organism: Candida gigantensis; assembly: GCA_030557085.1. Classification (NCBI taxonomy): domain Eukaryota; kingdom Fungi; phylum Ascomycota; class Pichiomycetes; order Serinales; family Debaryomycetaceae; genus Candida; species Candida gigantensis. Next base: position 14,273 of record JAKTVG010000390.1, read on the forward strand.
GAAATTATCAACTACTGCTACGGCAACAAGTACTACAACAGCAACTACTAAGAAACGATTAACTCAAATTCAATGGGCATTGATGTCTAAGACCAAAGATGTTTTACTCAATTATGTTTTAGATCATTATGGGAATAAATTGAAATGGAAAGAAATAAAAGATAGTGGGATGTCGTATTGGGTAGATAGGGATGCATTTATTAAAATATTTGAAAAAATGGCAGCTTTAGAATTTAAAGATTCATCATTAGGTAAGATTTGTTTATATTATTTACTGTTAAGAAAGAAAGATATATTAATTCGATTAATTAAACATAAAGATGATAAAGAAAAGAATAAAATCATTAGTTTCATGCAAAAGGATTTCACTAAAGATGTTAATAAATCATCAGCTAAAAAAAATGCATTTGTATTATTGGGATTACATCGATATTTAGATGCTGCTTATTTTTTCTTACTTGCAGATGCACCTAAAGATTGTTGTCGAATTTTATGTGATAAAGTAGATGCTGATCTTGCCGTAGCAGTTGCAAAAGTATACGGAGACGGACCACTTGATCATCACCCTACGGAAGAACAAGGAAACGATATTGAATCGGTGGTTACAACTAGTGATTTCATAAGGGATCCGATATTATTATTGAATAGTGAGACATTGGAAGGTTCTGGATTGGCTAATACTCTTATTAAAATCTGTATGATTTATACAAGAATGGGATGTGATTATATTGCTTTAGAATTATTAAGAAATTGGAAATTTACAGACAAATAAGTAAGTAAATACATAGGACAATATATTACTCTTGATTGTGGCTAAACAAGTTTCATGTTGGACTAGTAATAAGTCACGTGTGCTCTGGGAATATTATTGAATAAGTGCGTCATAATGAATTTAAAGAGAAGAACGGGTTATTTCTTTTCTTTGGTGGGGTGAAAAATTCTTTTCCTCTTCCATCCCACTTTAATTAATCCTTATTTGGACCAAACCAACTAAACCAAACAACCAAACCAACATGACGATCCAGTCGAATTTAGAAAACAATAGGACACAAGAACTAGATTCTTTATTAACGAAATTAAAACCACGTTTATTATCCTATATTGAAGAATCCGATCCAAAATCATCAAATTATAATCCTTCTTCATTAGGTACTTTCCATGAACCAAAATTTTTAAAACAACAATTTATTAATCCAACAAAAAATGATTTGAATCAACCATGTAATGAAGATGAATTATTTGAAACTATTGATAAAGTATTAAAATATTCTGTAAATACTTGGAATCCTGGATTTTTAGATAAATTATATGCTTCTAATAATCCAATTGGTATAATTTCTGATATTTTATTAAGTATTTTAAATACTAATTCTCATGTATATACTGTTTCTCCAGTATTATCAGTTCTTGAGAATTATATCGGTAAGAAATATGCCCTGTTATTTTATACTGATAATACTGAAACATGTGGTGGGTTGACATTTTCAGGTGGATCTTGGTCTAATATAACTAGTTTACAAATTGCTAGATCATTGAAATTCCCAGATACAAAGATCAAAGGAAATGAAGGGTATAAATTTGCATTGTATACTAGTAAACATTGTCATTATTCCGTTGAGAAGGGAGCTATTTTGTTAGGTTTAGGTTCTGAGAATGTATTTAAAGTTGATGTTGATGAAGATGGGGTTATGGATATAGAGGATTTGAAACGAGTTATTACAAGGACTCAAAAAGATGGGTTTACTCCATTATATATTAATGCTACTGCCGGAACAACTGTTTTTGGATCATATGATCCATTTATTGAAATAAGTAAAATTGCTAAAGAATATAACGTACATTTCCATATTGATGGATCATGGGGAGGTAATGTTATTTTTTCAAATAAATATAAAGATAGATTACAAGGTTGTCAATATGCTGATTCAATAACTGTTAATCCTCATAAAATGTTAGGTATCCCAAACACATGTTCATTTTTATTATTACCTGATGTATCCAATTTTCAAACCGCCATGTCTTTAAAAGCCCCTTATTTATTTCATGGAAGAGAACTGGGTGATGATGAAAATTATGATCTTGCAGATGGGACAATGGGATGTGGTAGAAGAAGTGATGCTTTTAAATTTTATTTAGGTTGGTTATATTATGGACAAGAAGGATTTGCATCACGTGTGGATCATGCTTTTGCAATAATGGAATATTTCGTAAGTTCAATCAATGCAAAAAGACCCAATTTTGAAATCGTGGGGCCTCAAAAACCTCAATGTCTTCAAGTTTGCTTTTATTATCATCCTCCAAGTGTTGATAAATCAAATACGGAAATAACAAGGTATATTTCAAGAAAATTACATCATTTAGGTAAATATTTGGTGGATTTTAGTCCTAACCCTGTTGATGATTCTCAGGGGGAATTTTTCCGTGTGGTTTTCAATTCTCCTATTTTGACTGATAAGATTGTTGATGAATTAATTGATTCTATAATTAATGTTGGGAAAGAATTGGAATAAATAAATAATATTATATAATAATAATAGATAGGGAAATTTAATAATGTTAGTAATATTGAAATAAGGTTTGTAAAACTAGGTATTGGAACGTAGTTGTTATCTCTGATTATTGCCTTATCTTGATCTTTTGACAGCTTATCAGATTGATTAATTGATTGATTGATTGATAACCTTATTAAGCCTAAATCGGGGACAGGACCGCTTACGTAATACATTGAAATGTTCCGGTGACACAAAACCCGCCATGTTACATCGGGTCTTCAATGCAACATTGATTTTTTTTTGGTTGCGGTTTATTTTTTTCTTCTTGTTGCTTTTCCTTATTTGGTTGCATTTCTAAAATAGTAGTTTGTAGTTCTCTTTAAAATCACGTAGAAAATCAAATGTAACGGTATAACAGTCTCTTTATATAAGACTTATGTTCCCCATATTTGAATACGTGGACCCCACAAAACTTTAAAGTATAAATCTAAAGGAGATGAAATGAAATAGGGAGGGATTCTTGTTCTTGCTGGCTGGATCATACCATCGTATTTTCTTTGCCTGCTCCCGATGAACCCCGTGTGTGTTATACTTTTTTTCCTGTTTTTCTTTTTTTGCAACCAATGTGTAGATTGAAAAAAGTCTGGGGAAATGATCGAAAGATGTTTAAATTTGTGGGGATGGGGGTGTTTTTGAGTGATTTGTGGAGAACTAACGAAGCTGGAGGCAAAACGTTTTGCATTCCTCGTGGGATAATAACAAAGCTGATTATGTGAATGAGTTGAAATGGGTTGAATTACGATGGAAGGGATTAATACAAGAGAAGCTTCTCTTTGACGTGCGTATTTTACGAATCTAGATATGAAACAAGAATGGGCTTGGGAATCGGAAATCGAAACCGATAATGATGATGATAATAATGATAATAATCAATCGTTGATAATGAAATCTGCCAAACTTTAAAGAATCACTGGGTGGGAAGCACCAAAAAAATCATACCAATTGATCTCAAGCGAAAAACCTTGTTGGGTAAAAAAAAAGGGAACCCTGACAAACGCCGTTAAGAAGTATAGTACAAACAATGCCGTACTCGAGAGTACCATTGTTGGTAGCGACCGTTATGAGAGGCTTGTCCTCTGGGTACAAAGCAATGAAGGAAAGTTTAAAAGTTTATTTTATATTTTCGGTTAATAGCAAAACAAAAAAACAAGAAGAAGGAAATTAAAGTCATTAATAATATTAATAATGATAGTAATAATAATAATAAATGGTGGTGGTGGTGATTACCCCAGAAAATAAATAGATTCAGGTATAAATATAATTTATATAATATAATATATGGAGCAATGAATAGACATATTTTCTTATATTCTAATTTGGTTTATAATTAGCTTTTGTACTAATTTGATCTCGCGTTCTTCTTGTTCTACTTGTTTGATATAGTATAGGATAGAGACCTCCTCGTAGAATAAAATAATAAGTGTTGCATCTGGAGACTGCATATAATACGATGAGACTTTATAAGTGAAGTGGACACAAAACCACCCCCTCACCAAAACTGAAAATGAAAAATGTAACATGGTAACATTAAGGACGAAGAATCCTAACCACTTTTCGCCACAAGATGCTCTTTATGGTTTGTGAGTATTAAGTTAAGACAATTGGAATCGAATCAGAAGACTGTAAGAGAGAGAGAGAGATCGTGTACCTTACAAGAAAGAGCAGAGATAAGAGAACAAGGACTCGTTAATTTAAACTATTCCCACTCCGGCCGGTGGTGGTAAACTTTAAAAAAATCCAAAATTTTGTGAACGAGAATGAAAAATTTCGGGCCTATGTTTGCTTATCTCTCTCCTTATACGGCAATATACTACAGATTATTTAGACCTTTCAACATCAACCACTGCTTTGAAATTTTGATAGGTGGGGGGTACTTTTACAAGGAGGAGGGGGTAGACTAGACTATGACGACACAACAAATTCTGCAATGAAGCAGGAACTATACTACTTTTCTGTCTCCCTCCCTTCTGTCGGGTAAGATGTGTCTTCTTCTTCTTTGTAGAAGTATTAAAGTTTTCGTATCTTTCCTCCAGAAGGATGTTTAGATATTTTATTTTCTTTGATTTATTTATTTTTCTTTCTTTATGGTATTTTTTTTTCCATGTTCCATTTTCAATTATAAAATACTACCCACATACATCTCCAGATTTTGTACTGATATCTCCTAGATTATAATCTTTTCTTTTCTTTGCTTTACTTTACTTTGCTTGTCATTCAGTCATTTACAATTAGTTTCTTGTTACGGTTTCATAACTTTTTTAGTAACAAAACGTATCATTCAACCTTAACCAAGACTATATTTTTGCTTGTCTCTTAGATAAAAGTGGGGTGTGTGTGAATGAAGGTAGAAGATATATACAGACCATACATATAAAAACACGACCCTTAACCCAAAAAGCAAGATCTATAAATTATAATCAATATCTCCCCTTTCTTTCCACCAACAACAAGTTTTTTTATTTTACTTCTGAAAACAAACAATTTTTTTTTTCTTTTTTCATACAATCTAAACAATAGTGAATAATGGCTGAGAAAAATCAAGGACCAGTTGACATCAGTTCAAACACAAGTTCAAGTAACAAGGACTTAGAAGTCCAACCAGAACATTTAGAATTAAGACATCATACCCCGGAAGAAATAGCAGCTAGTGGTAATTGGTATGATAAACAATTAAATATTTTTGGTGCTAAATTCCATTTTTCAGGTGCTATGCCTCAAATTATATTACTTGCTTTTGTTATATTTTTAACTCCTGGTATGTTTAATGCTTTATCTGGTATTGGTGCTTCTATTAGTGATAAAAAAGTAGCTGATCTTGCCCTTATGTTATTATATATCACTTTTTCAACAGTGGGGTTTTTCGCAGGTACTATTTGTAATGTTATTGGTGTCAAATTATCTTTAATGATTGGTGGTGCTGGATATGCTATTTATGCTGGATCTTTATTATCTTTTAATCATAATGAAAATAAAGGATTTGTTATTTTTGCTGGTGCCTTATTGGGTGTTTGTGCTGCTCTTTTATGGGCAGCTCAAGGTACTATTATTATGTCTTATCCAACTGAAGATAATAAAGGTAAAGCACTTATGATTTTTTGGGTTATTTTTAACTTAGGTGCTGTTATTGGTTCAATTATTCCATTAGCTGATAATATGGAAAATCATGGATCTGCTGCTAATGATGGTACTTTTATTGCTTTTATTATTTTAATGATTTGTGGTGCTGCATTAGCTTATTTCATGTTACCTACTTCAAAAGTTTGGAAATCTGATGGTACTAAAGTAATGGCTAAAATGCATCCAAATTGGAAAGATGAATTAATTGGATTAGGTAAAACTTTAATTAAAGAACCTAAAATTTTTTTAATTTTCCCAATGTTTTTTGCATCAAATTGGTTTTATACTTATCAATTTAATAATGTTAATTATGGTCGTTTTAATTTAAGAACAAGATCTTTAAATTCTTTATTATATTGGTTAGCTCAAATGGTAGGTGCCATTATTTTAGGTTATATTCTTGATTTCAAAAAATTTAGACGTTCCACTCGTGCCAAAATTGGTTGGGCAATTTTATTTATAACAGGTTTAGCAATTTGGGGAGGAGGTTTAAAATTTCAATTAGGTTTTACACGTGAAGATGTTGAACATGATCCACCAACCATTCATCCATTAGATTTTAAAGAAGGTGCTTATATTGGGCCCATGTTCCTTTATATCTTTTATGGTCTTTATGATGCAATTTTCCAAACTTATACCATTTGGGTCTTGGGTGCAATGTCTAATAATCCAAAGAAAGTTGCTCTTTATGCTGGATTTTATAAAGGTATTCAATCTGCTGGTGCAGCAATTGCTTGGAGATTAGATGCTTTAGAAACTCCTTATATTAATATGTTTGCTTCTTCTTGGGCTTTAGTTCAAGGTTCTTTATTGTTTGCTGTCCCACTTATTTTCTTTATGATTTCTGATCATACTGCTTTAGAAGATGATGATATGGCTGGTATTGTTGATGATGGTGAATTAGATGTTGTTAAATCTCAAGTTTCTCATATTGAACGTTAATTTATTTTAATTATTAGTACAACAACATGTATATGTATATTATTAAATGTTAAAAAAAAAAAAAAAAAACAATAAAATTGTAATATCTGTATAATATAATATAATTGATTTATTTATTTGCAATCAAATCAATTATTGTAATACAACTGTGTGTGTGGGGTGGGTCGTGCAAAAGGGGATCAGTTTATTCTGCTGCTGTTGCAAATCCATCCTGCACCTCTCTCTTTCTTTCTCTTCCTCTCTCGATGTTTTCAACTCCATTAAGAAAAAAAATTTAATATGTACAAACAGCATTAACAACAACCCTATATATATATCAATAATAATGTTAATAAATGAGGATTCCTTATACCTCTACAATCTAACACTCACCGCACCATCAAACTACACATGTTCACTAGTGGGACAATTCTATAAGAACAACAACAACCACAACAACTCCTCTTCCTCCGATACCAAATCATCACAATCACAACAACAATTGATATTAGTTTCTTACAATACCATCCAATTACTTGAAGTCAACAATGAAACAGGAAAATTACAACTTAAATGTCAGCATAACACATTAGGAATAATTAATAAAGTAGATAAGATCAATTTGGGAAATGGTGATGGAGGATATGATGTATTGATAATGACTAGTGATTCAGGGAATTTATCAATTATAGAATATGATAACATCACCAAGAAATTTATTTCTAAAATTCAAGAACCAATGACGAAAAATGGATGGGGAAGAACATACGTTGGTGAATATCTTGCTGTTGATCCTGAAAATCGATGTATTTTAGTAGGAGCAATGGAAAGAAATAAATTGATATATAGAATTGAATCTGAGAATGGTACTGGTGGGAAAAGGTTGAGTTCACCATTGGAAGCACATACTAAACTGGGATTATGTTTAGAGATGATTGCATTGAATATAGAAAATGGATCAAATCCATTATTTGCATGTCTTGAATTAACTCCGGATAAACAAATTGTTGTGAATTATTATGAATTGGATCAAGGGTTGAATCATATCGTTAAGAAACAACAACAACAAAAACAATCAAATAAGGATGGTGGGGAATTACCGGAAGATACTAATCATTTGATTCCTATGCCGGGTCATATTGGTGGGATTCTTGTATGTGGGAGAAATTGGATATTTTATGAAAAGTTGGGTAGTAGTAATAAAAGGATTTATTTACCATTACCAAGAAGAAAGGGACAAGATTCAATTATTGTAAATCATGTTATTCATATCTTAAAGAAGAAGAAAAAGAGGAAGAATTTTTTTATATTATTACAGAATACATTTGGTGATTTATTTAAATTGATAGTAGATTATGATTTTGATAAAGAAATGATATTGGATATAACAATTAGTTATTTTGATACTATATTACCTTGTATTAATTTAAATATTTTCAAAAATGGATTTTTATTTGCTAATGTTTTAAATAATGATAAATTATTATATCAATTTGAAAAATTAGGTGATGAATTGACAGAAAAAGATCTTGTTATTAAATCTTCAAATTATAATAATAGTAATGATGATGGGTTTGATTCAGTTATTAATAGTGAAGTTTTTTTAAAATTGAAAGGATTAGATAATTTGGCATTAATTGATATTTTAGAAACTCTTAGTCCAATTTTAGATTCTAAATTTATTGATTCCAAATTAGTTACATTATCTTCTCATTCATATATTAAAACAATTATTCATGGTTTACCAACAACAACATTAGTTGAATCACCATTACCTATAATACCAACAGATGTATTCACTACTAAATTATCATTAGAATCAATAAATGATGAATATTTAATTATTTCTTCATCATTATCTTGTAAAACATTGGTTCTTTCAATTGGTGAAGTTGTTGAAGATGTTGAAGATTCTGAATTTATACTTGATCAAGCAACTGTTGCAGTACAACAAGTTGGTAAGTCTTCAGTTGTTCAAATATATACCAATGGTATTAAACATGTTCGATCAATAGGAGATGAAGGTAAGAAAAGTACGAATTGGTATCCACCTGCTGGGATAACTATCACTCATGCAAGTACAAACAATCAACAAATTTTAATTGCTTTATCTAATTTACAAGTAATTTATTTTGAAGTTGATTCAATGGATGATCAATTGATTGAATATCAAGAAAAATTGGAAATTTCAACAACAATAACATCAATGACAATTCAAGGAAACGATATAACAACAGAATCATTGATGAAAAGTCAATTTGCAATAATTGGATGTTCTGATGAAACTATTCAAGTTATTTCTTTACAACAACATAATTGTCTTGAAATAATTTCATTACAAGTATTATCATCAAATAGTACAAGTTTAAAAATGATGAAACTGCTGCGGGGTGGTGAAACATTTATTCATATAGGTATGGAAAATGGAGTTTATGCAAGAATAAAAATTGATTTAATAAATGGGAAATTATCAAATAGTAGAATCAAATATCTTGGTTCAAAACCAGTTGAATTAAGTATTATTAATTTATCTAATGATATACAAGGTATATTGGCAATTTCTTCAAAACCTTGGATATCTTATAAAACCAATAATCAACAAGACCAAGATTTTAAAATCACTCCATTATTAAATGTTGATGTTACTTGTGGTACTAGTTTTATATCTGAAGATATTGGAGGGGAAGGGATTGTTGGTATAAAAGATAATAATTTAATTATATTTTCAGTTGGTAAAGAAGATGATGTTTTTAATCCAACTCAAGATTTAACAATTGAAAAAATAAAATTAAGATATACTCCTAGGAAAATTATAAATCATAATAATGATAATGAACTATTATTTGTTAGTGAGTCAGAATATAACATTAAAGGACCCTTTAAGAATAATATTCATGGAAATGATGTGGTGAAGGATAATTACGGAGTTGATGAATCTTATTATGAAGCATTTGGATATGAATTTAAAAATCAATCTTGGGGGTCCTGTATTCAAGTCATTAAAGATGAACAAGTGATTCAAAGTTTAGAATTTAATTCTGATGAAAGTATTATATCAATGAATACAATTACATTTGATAAGAATGATAAATCATCGTCAAGTTATTTAATTGTTGGAATAATTACAAATCAAACAATCCTACCAAACAATTTCAATAAATCATACTTATACACTTTTAAAATTGGGAAATCAAAAATATCATATTTACATAAGACAGAAATAAATGATAAACCAAATGTATTAATTCAATTCAATTATAAATTACTAGTTTCACTGAAAAATTATATTCGATTATATGAAATTGGTCAAAAACAATTACTTAAAAAATCATCAACTATAATTGATAATTTATCAAATATAACACACGTACAAACCACTTCAAGTGATGATGATAGGATAATAATTTCTGATTCGCATAAAAGTTCAATTATATTTGCTAAATTCGATCATGTTACAAATCAATTCATACCATTTGCAAATGATATAATTCAAAGAACAGGAGGTATTGTTACAATGATTACATTAGATAAAGATACCATTATAGCAAGTGATAAATTTGGAAATGTTTTCATTTCTAGATTAAATGAATCAATTTCGAAACAATCAGATGAAGATTGGACAATTTTGAAAAATCAACAACAACAAGATAATACAACAATAGGAAACAGTGCTTGTCTTTATAAATTAACAAATTTGAATGAATTTCATGTTGGTGATATCATTACTTCTTTTACAATTGGACTGTTTAATGATTCTTCTGGAGTGGTGGATAGTATCATTTATGTTGGGATACAAGGAACTATTGGATTATTTATCCCGTTGGTTTCTAAAAATGAAGTTGAATTATTGATTAAATTACAAGAACAAATGAGACAAGAAGAAAATGTAAGTTTGGTGGGGAAAGATCATTTGAAATATAGAAGTTATTATAATCCAATTAAAAATATAATTGATGGTGATTTATTAGAAATGTTTAATAATTTAAAAATTGAATCTAAATTGAAAATTTGTAAAAATTTGAAAAAATCAATTAATGAAATTGAAAAAAAATTATTTGATTTACGTAATCGATCAGCTTTTTAAAATAAGTATAATAATAATAATAATAATAGAATATAAAATGCGTTATTATGTAAAAAATGGAGATGTATGTATATATATATATATATATATATATAAAATATAAGTAATTATATACTATTTGGAAATAAAAAAAACAACTTGACCATTTGTTGTTGCTCACAGATCAACCATTCCAGTTTGTTGATCTTTCTTAAATGGTGAATCATTATTACTATTACTACTATTATTATTATTCTCATTATTTTTTCCTTGATTCATTTTTCGATTCAATGTAGGACTACTAGTATTATTATTAATATTCCCTCCAACTTCTTCACTATTTTTACGAATTGGAGATTGTCCATTCGGTGTACTAAATTGAACAAAATTCCAAAACGCAGGTGATGATTGATTATTATTCGATGCTCCTCCAGTATTCAATTTCCCATTATTATTACCATTAATATTATTACCACCTGGTCCACCACCACCTCTTGATCCTCTTTCTGGAGTATATGCTTCCAAAGCAGTGATTTTTTTCGGACTTGCGAAATTTAATCCTAAATCACCATTTGTTGATGTTGTTGCCGTAGGAGCAGTGGAAGTACTATCATTTGCACCACTACTACTATTAAATTGTGACATTTCTTGTAGTTGTGCAGTAGTAGTAGTATATGATTCATTTGTAGAATGATCATTTGAATTGACTAGACGGTTGTTAGTACATGTGCGCTTGCTTGCTTGTTTGTTTGTTTATGTTTATTTTGTTAATATTTGAATAAATACATACTTGTTGCTTTGGGTAACTTTGGTGTACTATTACTCTCAGTGGATTGTTTTCTTTCTGGAGAAAGAGTAGGTTCTGTTTTCATCCCATTTAAAGGATAATCTTCTTGTTTAACATTGGCATGGTCTTGACCCATCGGTTGACCGAGTTGGGTTGATGACTGTCTCAGATGATCCCCTTGTTGTTGTGGTTGTGGTGGTGGTGGTGGTGGTTGTGTTTGTTTATGTTGTAGTGGTGCTTGTTGTCTTGTAGATTGTGGAATTTGTTGTTGATACATGATTGTGTTCTGATCTTGCTGTTGTGGTGGTGGAGGTGGCTGATATGTATTGTAACGACTAGCACCTTGAATATTGAACATGCCAGCAGGTTGATATAATGGGTTGGATTGCATTGGGTTAGATGGAATTGGATATTGTTGTTGTTGTTGTTGTAGTTGTGGTGGTTGCGGTTGTTGTTGTTGAATCTGTTGTTGTATTGGAGCGACATGTAGACCTTGTTGCAGTTGAGGTATAGGAGTAGCAAGCTTATGTACTTGATGTTGTTGTTGCTGTTGTTGCTGTTGTTGTTGTTGATGATGCATATACCTTTGAGATTCAGGTAATTGATTATGAGTAGCTAAATGTAAACTCAATTGCCTTGAAACAGATGAACCTCTTCTAGTTTTCAGAATTGTTCCATCTGATATTTTATTCAAGAAATCTTCTTTATAAGACTCACTAATTTGCCATTTCATACCTTTACCAGGTTCATTTGGTCTTCTTGGAACTTTTTCAAATGCTTTGTTTAATGATAAATTATGTCTAATTGAATTTTGCCAACCAGTTTTGGAGTATTTATAATATGCATAATGAGATGAAATCCAATTATAAATTTCAGATAAAGACATTACACCTTGACCATCAGATAAAATTGCTTGAGTAATCATGGTTGCATATGAATAAGGTGGTTTAATATCTTTAGCTTCTTCTCTAGATAAATCTTGATCTAAATTAGATTGAAGTGAATTTGCAGAAATAGAAGAAGGAGAATGATTTAAATGAGCTTTATTAAACATTTGGAAATTTTTAATACCATTCCCACTACTGATTCGTTTATTTTGATTCAGTTGTTGTTGTTGTTGTTCTTTATATTTAGAAAGACATTTTTCCAACATCTTAGGTACAACCATTGCAGGAGAATCAGGTAAAATAAACATCATTTGAGTACCTCCAATATCTAAAATTGCACCAGAATGTAAAGAATTGACATCTTGAGAATTGACACTAATTTTTTGACCATCTATTCTTGCTCCATTTCTTCCAATGACTTTTAATTCCCAGCATCTTAAATCTAGGTTATATGTGATTGCTGCATGCAGTCTACTGACAACTTTGGCAGGACCCAAATCTATGTCTATCAATGGTGTCATTGTATTTGGATTACTAGGAACTGACATATCGGTATTTCTACCTATTGAGACGGCCAATGATTTGACATAATAAGTCCAATCTCTGCCAGCAATTTTTGCATAAGCTTTAATTTCTGTTGCTAAATTTTTGTCATTAGCATAATTCATTGAAACGTTTGTTTTCTCTTCAGGGGTTTGTAAAGTAGATATCACGGCATTGATCATATCTTGAGGGTCTTCAAAAGTGGGAAGACCAGTGTCTATCAAGTGGTCTGAATAGCCACGCTTTCTTGGAGTTGTGAAAGCAGTGGACATTTAAAATAAATTAAAACACGGGGGGACAACGAAAGAAGGGGAGTAATGAAAAAGGGATTAAGCAAAAAAATTTTTTTGCTTGGGGGGAAATCAATTTGTGGATTATTGTTGGTTGTTGGTTGTTTATTTGTTGTTTGTTTGTTTCTTCTTCAACAAGGAAAAAAAAAAATATGAATGAGAATTCAAAAAATGAAAACAAAAATATAATCAAGGAATATTATTAAGTAAGATTTGTTGTTGTAGAAGACGTGGGAGATGCAAACCTGGGGGGGTAGGTGATGGAGGGTTGGGGTTACCTTGTGTATATGAGTGTTAATGGTGGCTAATGTTTAGCTAGCTATGTTGATATATAGAGACAACAGCAGGGGTATAAGGCGTGAAATGAAAAGAAGGAAAAGAAATGGAAGAAAGAAAGTGAGAAATTTTTTGGTTGCTGATTTTTGTTTTTGTTTTTTTGTTTATGTTTTTTTTTCCTTCTTCCTTTGTTTTTGTTGTTCTTTGTTTCTTGGTGGTGGTGTTTTAATTTTGCTGTGAAAATTTTATTTTATTAGGGCCGCCCGCCCCCTAGAGTGTATTATATTATAACGTAAGCTTTTTTTTCCTCGTGCCGCGGTGGCCCTAACTCTCGGTCGACCTAATGCCAACCCCTTACCTTTTCACTCGTCCGGCTGGTCTTGTGAGTGTCCTCCCCCAAATAACAACCCCCCCATTCCAAAGTCATACACTTCCTGATGTCCACGCAAATTACTCATCCATCATCATCATCATCGTCAGGGAAAATAGAATGATTGAGAGACTGACTCTATAAATAGTTATAGTATTACATAATATTATTTTACTATTAATTATGACACTTGTTAATCTTAAGTTTAATTTTAATATCTACAAGTTTATTGGGCACTGTCTTTTTTTTTTTACAACAACAACACATTACAGCCAAGTGGCATTTAAAGATCAAGTGATCTTAAATTAGTAATATATCATGATTGATCATCATAATCATCATTCCGTATAGTATTCCTATTAAAAAAAAATGAAACAATAAAAGAAATGGAAATGGAAATGGAAATGGAAATGGAAATGGAAATAAGATTTAATTAAATTTAGATCAATGTCACAGAGTCTAATATTATGTAATACATACGACATTATCTCCGTGTACACGTGACATGTATGTCCTCCTTATATTATTACTCTATTATATATTATTACTCACTTAATTCTCATTCATTCATTCATAAAAATTCTTTTCATAATCCACTGGTATTATATAAGATTCTACAGTTAAATCAAACCCTCGGGCATCAATAACATCTTTCTTTAATACATCAACAATTATATCTTCTTCTTCTTCTAATCTTTTCTTATGCAACTCATCCTCGTCAATTATATCAAATTCATCTTCTTTCTCAATATATTCAATGTTTTCTTCAATCTCAACAAAATCAGGTGCTAATGCACTCCATTTTTGAGGAAATTGAATCGACCAAAGATATATCATCCCACTATCTAATCCAATTGATCCTATAGTACATCGAGAATAATTCCATTTCACATCAATCAATTCTTCATTGGATCCTTCCAAAATCTTTACTAATGATGCCATTGATGTCTCCCAAAGATATAAATCATGTGATGATTGTCCATGAGTAGAAGCAACCAAAAATTCAGCATTATGATTGAATGAAACTGAATTCCATTGTACTCTATTGACTACATCTTGATATTTATGATCAATTTCAAAATCCCAATCATTTGTATCTTCTATATTTATTAAATCAGGTAAATTGATTTGTCGTATTATTCGATCAGATGAATTGATTGATAATTTCCTTCCATTGCCTGATATCATTAAATTTTTAATGTTTGAATTGGCTAATTTGATAGAATGAACTAATTGTACTTTATTCTTATCATCATCATGATGTTTGGTGGTGATGTCAAAAATATTTAACCATCCTTTACTTGTCCCGGCAAAGATATAATTTCCTTCATGTGTGAAAATCAGTACTAATGTCATATGTTTTTCATTCTTCTTTCTTTTTTTCCTAGCTATTTCTTCTTCCTCTTCTTCTTCATCTGCTGCATCTCCTCCTCCTCCCGCAGTACCACCATTCCTTTCATTTGATTCTAAAGGATTGGTTCTTAATGACACAACATTGAACGGCTCGCTTTTTAAATCAACATATACTGCTAGATCTTCAAATAAAGAAGCAGTGAAAACAAAAGGATCTTCAGGATGCATAGAAGCCAGCCAAATTGGTCCATCAAATTTGATTTGTCGAATAACTGGATCATCATTCTCTTCATCTATCCTACCACTGTAGTTATTATTATTATTCACTTTACTTAAATCCCATAATTTCACCCACCAATCTTGAGATGAAGTCAATAAATATCTCCCACATTTAGACCAACTAATAGAAGTGATTGGCCGTATATGACAATTTTCATTTAAATGTGCAATCACTCCACTTGAAACCATTTCATAAATTACAATTGATCCATCAGATAATCCAGAAGCTAGATAATCTCCTTTATGACTGAATTGAATCGTTACTGAATGTCCATAATTTAATGTGTTGGTTAATGTCTCGGGGAACTCTTTCGCTACGGAAAATGGATCTTGTAGAGATAAGTTCATATTGTAAAGATTGGTAGTTGGAAGTTGTTGTTGTTATAGTTGATCCTTTTTTTTTCAGATTTGCCTTGCCTTGATGATGGTTTTGTATTTTGGTGGTGATGTCGCGTTTTTGATCGTTCATATTTAACAAGACGGGGGAGAGAGAAAAATTACAAACCCCCAATTATGATTATGTTGACTACTTGTGACTAGAGAACATTCATATGTCAACTCCTCCACCACCTCCTCCAATATACAATAATCTAACGGCAGCATCCATTGTCTCACCTACAGCAATGAGTATAGTCTCCCATTCTTCATCATCATCTTCTTCATTATCCAACCTTTCGGAAATCCTGCTACGGAAAACCAAATTTGATGATCGATCAATTACTAAAACTAGTTTAGCATTAAAATCAAAATCATATAACAAGAATAACAATAACAAGAGTAACAATAATCAACGGAGACAAATATATCTAGATGATCAAGAATTAGAAAATGAAGTGAGGGGAAATGATGAAACAATATTGAATAATATATTTAAATGGAATGAATTAAATACAATTTCTGAAATTATTAATTCCCTTGACTTTATAAATCATCATGGTACTGTTAAATTCATGAAATCTACATCTATATACATTGCCATAGTTACATCATTGGGGAAAATTGTTATTTTCAACTATAGACAAGAAATAAACTATATTCTATACCCAACAAAACAACAACAACAACAAGAAGAAGAAGAAGAAGTAGAAGTAGAAGACGCACAACTATCTTCCGTCATCACTTGCATTGCCTTCTCATCTGATTGCTCACGTTTTACTGCAGGTTTTGAAGATGGATCTATAAATATATGGAATTTGAAACGTGGTGATAATACAACAACTATTTGTTATCCAATATATATAATATATCCAATTAGTTTAAAATCAAGATTCACACAAAATGTACAAGGACATATTTTAAATACCAAGATTAAATTTATTTCATTCATTGGAGAATCAAATCATCAATTAATAAGTGTTGATGATTCAGGTTTAATTTTTTTCCATAATGGAATTAAAAAATTTATGAATTATTTAATTTATGTAACAACCAAAATTTTAGGTAAAAATGATGCAAATTTAAAAGATGAATCAAAATTTCAAATATTAAATTTTGAAATTATGCCATTAGGTTCAACTTATCAATTAACTGATGAAATGGGAATAATTGCTATTATGACTAATGATTTATTATTTATTGTTTCTACTATTTCTTTAAATGATCCTAATATATTGTTTGTTAAACAACATTTCAAAATTGGGAAAAAATCCTCCAAACAAAAACGACAACAACAACAACAAGAAGAAGAAGAACGGGTATTGGGCTCTTGTTTATGTTGGTTCCCAGCCACTCAAAAAGATGGGAAAATAATCAATGCTAGATTGGCATATAGTTGGAATAATGTATTGACGATTTTAGAATTTGATAATCAAATGATTTCTGATAAAAGAATACTACAATTAATTCATGATGCAAAAGATAAAAATAAAATGATTTCAAAATTACCATTTAAAAAATGTGCTCGATGGATAATGAATAATGTGGAAAATAATAATCAAAATCAAATTATTCATTCTATTAAATGGTTACAATCTGATGTATTATGTGTATTTATGGATAATAATGAAGAAATTATTACTTTTTATTATAGTGGGAAATCATTGACTCCTGTTTCTAAAGAAAAGATTAATGGTAATGATAATGATCTTGGTGGTGAAATATTAGATATAAATGTATCAAAGCATAGAATCATATATATGAGAAATAATAAACCCATTAATTACAAGTCAATATTTATTGGACAACTGTTGGGATGGGCAGATATTTTATTGAATAAATTATCTCAAGGTTTATATTCAGAAGCATTAACAATAGCAGATAATTATTATACATCTGAATCAATTGCAAAATTATCAGTTATTGGATTACCTAAAGATCATAAAAAACGAAGTGAATTGATTCAACCTTATCTTGTTGAAATCATGAAACAAGCATTACCTCATTTATTTAAATCTGATAATAAGAAGAATAAGAATTCCACCACCAAAAATGTTGTTACTTTATGTTTGAATATAATTGCATATATAAATATTAAATCAATTAATATAGCTAATGAATTGATTGAAACATTATTTGAAATATTACAAAATGAAGAAGAAGAAGAAGAAGAAAAGAGTGTTTTTTTCAAAGCATTGGAACCATTTATATTATCAGGATCAATTATTTCATTACCTCCTATTGTTTTAAAATCATTAATAATTTATTATTTACAAGTGGAGGAAAATCAAGGAGATTTATTGACTGAAATAATATGTACTTTAGATATAACAAGTTTGGATATTGATTTAACAATACAATTATGTAAAGAACATAAACTTCGTGAATGTTTGATATATATTTGGAATTTTGTATTGAATGATTATGAAACTCCATTGATTGAATTTTTTACCGATATTTCAAAAAAGCATCAGGATGGGGAATCATCTGATGATGATGATGATGAAATTTTGAAAATTTATACTTATTTATCATATATTTTAACAGGGAGACAATATCCAATAGATAAATTTATACCAATTGATCAAGAATATAATTCAAGAGGTGTTATTTGTGATTTATTATTTTCAAATTCAATGATTTTTAAAAATGGAATTAAAATACCTGTTTTTAATGAATATACTATATTTCCTTATTTATTTACATTACTTAAATTAAATTCATTTGAAATGTTATCTACATTGAATGAATTTTTTGAAGATCCTTTTTTAAATGAAAGTGGTGAAAATGGTGGTGGTGCTTTAAAATTAAATCGTCAATATTTAATAGAAGCATTATTAGATATTTTTGAAATTAATGATAATAATAATAATAATAATGATGATGATGAAAGTGATAATTATTTTACAACTTTTGATAAATGTCAATTACTGATATTTATAGCTAGGAATTATCCCAAATATTCCCAATTTTTAAGATTATCTGAATCTACATTATTAAATGTAATTAATCAATTATGTGATAATAAAATCCCTAAAATTTCAAATGATTGTGAATTAGCATTACAAAGTTTATTACCTTATTATGAATCAGAAGATTATGATAATAATAATAATTTTTTGATTGAAAAATTGGAATTAGCTAAATATTATAATGTTTTAATTAATATTTATAAATCTGAAGGAAAATATTCTCAAGCTTTACAAGTTTGGATCAATCGTGAAGAAAAAGAGGAACAACAAAAACATGTGGAGGAGGACGAGGAGGAAGAAGAAGAATATAAGGATCAATTATATTCAATATTGGAAAATTCATTCATTTCAAATAAAAATCCAAGTGATCGATTAAAATTAATAAGTATATTAAAAAAGAATTTTTCAAAATTTTTAAAAATAAATGATGATGATGATAATAAGTTTATTTATTTGATTGAAACTTATTCTCCTAATTTACATTTAGAAATTTTAAAAATTAAACAACAAAATGAAGAAGCAGATATAGGGGGGTTTTTTGATAAATTAATTTTTCAATATTTGAAAAAATTATTCATAATTTCCAAAATCGATTTAACTCCATTTCTTACTCGATACATTGAATTAATGATAAAATATGAAACTGTTGAAGAAAAAGAAGAGAAAATCAATGAATTTATAAATAAATGGAAAGATGATGTTAATATTGATGATTATAATATTGTTTTAAAATTATTAAAAGATAATCAAATGATTAAATCACAAGCGATATTATTAGTTAATAATAATGAATTAATTAAAGCAATGGATGTAATTATTGAATATTTGAAAAATTGTGATTTAGATAATGATAAAGAAAAAGATAAATTTATAAATTTACTTGAATTTTCAATGATTGAAATATGTGAAAATTCAAAAGGATATGAAGAAGAAGAAGAAGGGGAGAATAAAAATGAAGAACTGATGATAACAGTCAATGAAAAATTATGGATTGAATTAATTAATAGTTTAATAATTATAGATAATTCACACACAAGTATAAAACATCATCATGAATTTTTAAATAAATGTATTCATGATTGTTTTAAAAAAATAAGTGATTATAAATTAAACAATGTTGAAAATGAACAAAAATCATTCCTTAGGATCTTCAACAGATTTTTAAAAGACAATGAAGAAACAACAAATACAACCAATACAACAACAACCACTACTACGGTTGCGAATATAAAGAGTATTTTACAAGATGTATTTATATCATATTCATATGAGAGTGAAATGTTGAAAATTACAATGAAGATGTTTAATAATGATATTTATAAAAATATGATGTTATTAAGAATTGAAAAATTACAAGGTTGGAATATTATAAATAATAAAAATTGTTCAAGTTGTAATAAATTGATGTTTCAAGAAGATGTTCAAATGAAAGCATGGGAAAATCGACAAAAAGAAAAAATATGGGGGAAATCAAAATCAAAAAAACAATCAGTTACTCCTGAATTAAGATTGGTTTATTTCTCATGTGGTCATTGTTATCATGTCAAATGTCTTGATAATTTAGGAGTTGATAATTATTGTGTAATTTGTAATTCGTAATTTGAAATTTGAAATTGAAATTCCAACAATACATGTGGTAGCGATGAAATTATGCAGTAATTTAATTTATATGTATGCGCCTTCTCTCAATGAGCTTCTTCTTTGCTTCTATTTTTTTTTTTTCGCAGTCTATTGCCTAAATAGGGAAAAGGTAAACAATCCTTTTTGTTAACAATAGATAGATTCCACACACAAATCTACCCACACACTAAAAATAGAAATAACCATAATAATATTAATAAAAAGAACAAAGAATATGAACATCATACTATAACCTTTACAATCATTCTTCTCCTTCTTTTCCTTCTCCTTGTTGGCTTGAAAATTTTATTTCCTTCTTCTTCTTCTTCTTCTTCGATACTTTCTTTTTATTCTTCCCTTTTCCCTTTTCCCAAACTATAATTCAAAATTAAGAAAGGATTAACAAAAAAACCCATATGTCCAATCCATTCAAGAACAACAGCTACATCTCAGAAGATGAGGATGATGATGATCTCTTCAACGACGTCGATACATTAAACCAACAACAACACCAACACCAACAACAACGCACACCATATCATCCATCAACAGCAACTTATTCAAGATCATCAATCTATGATCTTCACAATGATTCCAATCCTCATTTATTATCCAACAATTATCGTACCTCTGGTCCAGGAAGCAGCAGCGGCAATTCCCATTCTTCATATAGTAATAGTAGCACCATAGCTGATGATAAACAACAACCTACATTGATGAGGAGTAAAACTGTTGCTTTTAATGAACCTGAGTATCCACCATTGACTTATTCACCAGGTAAGAAACTGGTTCATAATGTATATGATTATGATTTAGAAAATGATGGGGATGATGATGATGATGATGATGTAGATGGGACGATGATTAGAAATAGTTTGATTAATCTTAATGGTGGTGGTGCTGGTGGGAATGGATTTGTTGTTGGTGATGATTATATGATTAATCCTTTGGTTGATGCTGATGATGATGATTCTTTGGATCCTTTTGGAGATGATGAGTCGTTATTTCTGGAGACTGGTGAAGAGATAATGAGACGTGGTACAACTATCAAGAAGAAACAAAGTACTTTACGTCGTAGAAATACAATCAACAACAACAATGAAAAACAACAACAAAAAGGTGGTTATGATGACGACGACGACGATGATGATGATTTCAAACCAAAATTGACATATACCAAAACCATCAAGAAGGCAAAATTAATAAATGGGAATTATGTAGTAGATGCCCCAGTTCCTAAAACATTATTAGATACATATGGTAAAAAGATATTAAGTTCCAAACAATTACAATCAGAACATACAACTCCTAGAGAAATGTCATTTGTTAGATATACAGCAGCAACATGTGGACCTTCCAATTATGTTAAATTCAATTATAATTTACGACAAGCATTATATGAACCAATTCGTACAACAGAACTTATGATTTGTATCACTATGTATAATGAAGATGAAATATTATTAGCTCGTACATTAAAGGGAGTATTTGATAATATTAAAGATTTAACTAAAAGATCAGATCCAAATTGGGGAGATGATAGTTGGAAAAAAATTGTTGTTTGTATAATTAATGATGGAAGATTAGAATTAAATAAAAGAACAGAAATTTTATTAAAAGCCTTGGGATGTTTTCAAGATGGTTATGCAAAATCTAAAATTAATGAAAAATCAGTTAAAGCTCATATTTATGAATATACTTCTACTGTGGGGATTGATAGTGTTAATGAAAAAGTCCATTTGAATTGTAATTCAACACCTGTTCAATTTATATTTTGTTTAAAAGAGAAAAATAGTAGAAAGATTAATAGTCATCGTTGGTGTTTCCAAGCATTTGCACCAATTATTAATCCAAAAGTGATTATGTTATTAGATTGTGGTACTAAACCTGCTCATGATGCATTTTTTTATTTATGGAGATCATTTAAAGATTCAAATGTTGCTGGAGCATGTGGTGAAATGAAAACTGCTTTAGGTCCAGGTAAAAAATTATTATTAAACCCTTTAGTTGCTGCACAAAATTTTGAATATAAAATTTCAAATGTTTTAGATAAACCTATGGAATCAGTTTTTGGTTTTATTAGTGTTTTACCTGGTGCTTTTAGTGCTTATAGATATGAAGCATTATTAAATGTTAATGGGGAAGGACCATTGGAAAAATATTTCAAAGGGGAATATTTACATCAAATGACTCAAATTAATGATGATGAAATGGAAGAAGATGATGAACGTGATATAAAGGAGAAAAATTTTCAACAAGTTGGTATTTTTACAAGTAATATGTATTTAGCAGAAGATAGAATTTTATGTTTTGAATTAGTTGCTAAAAAAAATCATAATTATATCTTAAGATATGTTAATGAAGCAAAAGCTGAAACTGATGTACCTGAAAACATAGATGAATTTGTTTTACAAAGAAGAAGATGGCTTAATGGTTCTATGTTTGCTGCTGGATATGCTGTTTTCCATTGGACTAAAATTTGGAGATCAAATCATTCTTTATTACGTAAATTATTTCTTCAATTGGAATTTTATTATCAATTAGTTACAATTTTAGTTTCTTGGTTTTCATTAGCTAGTTTTTTTTTGGTTTTCAGAATTTTAACTGCTAATTTAGGTTCAAGTGATATGAATTTTAATGTGGGTAAATATTTAGCAATTATTTTTTTATGGTTTTATGTTTGTTCTGTTGTTTGTACTTTTGTTTTAGCATTTGGTAATACTCCTCGTGGTACTAAAAAATTTTATTTGGTAATTGCTGTTTTCTTTGCAGTATTAATGGCTTATATGATGTTTGCTGCTATTTTCTTAGCTGCTCATACTGTTATTTCCATAATTAATAATCATAAAACTGATTTCAGTGTGGTTATGATTTTTACAAATACAAAATTCCGTGATTTAATCGTTTCTGTTGTTTCCACTTATTTATTATATTTCATTGGTGCATTCATGTATGGAGAACCAAGTTTTATGTTCACTTCATTCATTCAATATGTTTTATTATCACCTACATATATCAATGTTTTAAACATTTATGCATTTTGTAATATTCATGATGTTAGTTGGGGTACAAAGGGAGTAGAATTAGCAAAAGATTTAGGAGCTGCTAAATCATTTGGTAAAAATTCAAATGAATTAGTAATGATTGCCCCTGAGAATTTAAATGAAGAATTAAATGATAAATATCTGGAAGCTTTAGAAAATTTAAGAACTATGCCAACAACACCTGATCCTTCCACAATTAATAATAAAAAATCAAAAGATGATGCATATTATGCATTTATTAGAACAATAACTGTTTTGGTATGGATGTTAACAAATGCTATATTGATTGCAATTGTATTGGAAGCAGGTGGTGTTGATATCTTGAGTAATAATTCAAATGGTTCAACTAATTCAGATGGTTCAATTTCAGGAAATTCTCAAGTTTTTTTAACTATTATTTTATGGATTGTTGCTGGGTTAGCATTATTTAGATTTATTGGTGCTTTCTTATTTTTGGTATTTAAGAATTTTAGACCTTTGAAATGGAAATTAAGAGCTAATAAAGAAAAGAGAAGAGCAAGAAGAAATAATAATAACACTAATGAGAATTAGTGTTAGAGTTGTTGTATTTTCAATAGAATATAGATATTAATACCATAGATATAAATTCATTTCAAAAATTGATAAATCTCTCAATAAACAACTGGTTTTGCAGCTAGACAATTAAAGTTTACATTAAGAAACACCACTCCGAAAATATAAACAAGTAGTTACACAATCCATTCAACCTAATAAAAAACCAACCAAGAAATAAGAAGTAAACTTTTCTTGAAGGGGACAAACAGAGGTGGGGGTAAGACCAATATATATTGATTGCAAAATAGGAGTGGTATCTAATTTATAAATTTAAAAAAGAACCAATTTTTCTAACTATCGTGTGAGCTTTAAATATTAATGTAACATGAAAAAAAAAAAAATTTTTTTTTAACTCTATAATATATAAATTTTATACTAATACTATAAAACTTTAAACTTTTAAAGTTAGATTTAATATTAGAGAAATAATGACATAATTTCATAATTTCAACCGTTTTATTTCAATTTTGGAATTCTCTTTTGGAAAATTTCTATATAGTTGCAAAAAAAATTTGATACTTTTTTTGGTTTGAATTGAGAACTAAAATTTTGTACATGTAGTGGATGGTAGTTACTTCTATTTCTTGGATTATCCAACTACTAACCCAACCAAAGTGCAAGTAATGTTATGAAATCACTAAATCATCATTCATCAAGATATATCGCCACTGAGCAGTATTGACGTCAATATGGCCAGTCCCACTCCACAGTATTACACTTTTTGCAACTTTTCTTTTTCCATGCTCTCGGATTATCTCCGTGTGATTTCTAGTTCTAGTTGTAGTTCTAGCCGAGCTTGAAAATTTTTAAAACCGACCGACCGACCGACCGACAGACCAACAGATAGACAACCACAAATTTTTTTTGTCTGTCCGATAAGCACAAAATTAAAGAAGAAATGCCCTGGCCTGCTTGCCCCGGCGATAATCAAAAATTTTATTTTTTGTGGACCCATCCATCCATCAATCAATCAGCATCAAAGAGACAAAGAGATAAAACCCTATACCATTACACAAATGCACTGGGGGCACTTACGGGTCTATCACCATCGGTTTGAAAAAAAAAAAAAAAACAAATCCTAAAAAGAAATTGAAAAAATTTACTGGTATTGTTGAACGGCTGCCGTATGGTTGGATTTTTCAAAATTTTTTCTCTAACCTAATATTAAGTTTGATGAGCTGTTCAATATCTGCATTTATCCTCACAAGCTGTACATCATCACATGTCAATTGTATGGAAACTGTGTAGATACGCCGCCAAGATTCAATTCCTTCTTATCAACTGTATTGTATTTGTATTGTTTGAAATGTATGAACAAACATTTTGTTGTTTGACAAATTTGAAATATTTCTTCAATAATTAGTCGTGCACATTTTACAATTCTCTTGCTTTTTTTTTTATTTTTAGGTTTCGCGGTTTTTGGGTTCTAGCCGATGGTTATGGTTATAGGTTTACACGAGAATGAATTGAATGAATGAAATGAATGGGATGAAATATGCATTCCTTTTTCCAAATTCCGATATTCCACTGGTTTATGATGTGCAGTTTGTGTGTCGTTTGTTCTTTTATAAATTGAGAGAAATCAGATTACGCATATTATTATTATTATTATTGTTCTAGATCATGATGGATATATCAACTTAAAAAGAGATAATAGACAGGAGTAACAATTATTGAGTTTATTGGTTTCTTGTCTCGTGATCGATCCCATTTTTGTTTACATATTCTTCTACTCGTTTCCATCACATGAAACATTACGTATGTACAAGTACTTGTGACAAGCCAAGAAGAAGAAGAAGTAGTTGTAGTAGACACAAGACAAGAAAAAAACAAAGGAACAATTGAACAAAATAATATTATCAAACGCAAATTGGAATTATAGTTGGGATTGAAAATCTACGATACGATGATTGTAAATGATAAGGCTTTGACAATTGGAAAGGAGAAGGAGGAGAAGAAGGGGGTGATGTTTTGTTGAGATCCACTGGCATTGTAGATTTTGTAGATTTATAGATTTACAAGAAAGAAAGATCGTAATATCTGCTGGTGCTATGTGTTGATTGTAGATATCAATTTGAAACTTAAGATGTCAGATAAAGTGATAAAGTGTCAATAATTTTGTCCACCCAATCGTTGAGTTTGTTAAAGAAAAATGTCACATTACATAAAATATTGTAATTTTTCATTAACCTCACACAAAAACTACAAGCCGCCACCCAAAGAGATTATGCAATAATTAATGACGACATTTTTCAATCTTGTTTGGTTTTCAAGGTGCGACATTGATTGTATTACAGGAATCTGCAATTGGGTGGAGGCAGCAGGAGAATTATCATAGCAAGCACTAGTTAAATCTTGTCAATTTGAACGTTTTTTTATTAATGAAACATGGGGTGCAAGGAGAATCTAATAAAGATAGGTGATAAGAACAAATTAATGGGCGATTGCAAGTATGAGAATCTATCTCGTACAAGTTGCTGTGTTTCATTTAACTAAAATAGAAGAAAAAAATATAATAATCAATGTTTTCCGATTCGCTAAGAATAGTTAACTTCTATTATAATCTCCAGTCTTACAAGTCACTTGATTTGATTTGAAATCAATTGTAATAATAATAATAATAATAATAATAATAAAAGAGAAGAGAGTGGGAAGTGGAGGAGGCCATCTCATCTCAAATTTATTGTTGCAATAATTTTTTAGTAACATCTTAGTCTTCGTCTTAGTCTTGGTATTCATCCTTTTTTAGGCTTTGGCACGATGAGTCCCCCCACTCTCCTGCCCCGCGCTCGCCCTGCCATGACCTTTTGGGTCTTTTTTGGTACTGCTGCCGCTGCAGCCGCCACCACCACCACCGCCAGTGGAACGTTGAAGTCCGCCAGCACTAGTTTTGTACATGACAAACGTTTGCACCCGGTGGCCACGCCCCACATGCTACATAAGAATCACATACATACACCCATTCGTTTGCTCGTTTCATTGTTAGGTCATTGGTCATCCGTAATCGTAAGCCAAGTGAAACAGGTACCCTATTTTGCGTACAATGGAGACAGTGGGGGAAGAGAAGCAGTATCATATAAACTTTTTGTTCTTTAGTTGTGTCCCCTGGGATGGGATGGGGGGTTTTCATTCGTTGAAGGTAGTAGAACAAAAAAACCACAACAAAGAAATGAGAAACAATTACACAAATGGCCGGGTGGACTAAAGTTGGACCTGAATTAGACGGTTTTAAAAAATCTAGGACCAGAAGCAAAAGAAGAATGAGATTAGAAGGAACCCAACCAGCTGAGTGTATTTGCTTGTTGTTTGGATTGATTGGGGTTAAGAGATATCTGGTTATCGTATTCATAAATTGATTAAGATGGAATTGTCATTATGCACCACCACCAACAGTAGCAATAGTAAAAGAATGAAAACGACATTTTTCTAACTGAGGCACATATACTTTAACCCGACCTACAACTTTAAGGCAAGAGAAGGCAACTGAAAAGCGAGGGGGGGGGAGAGAGAGAGAAAAAGGCGTGCAGATCCTCCCAAAAAATAAGAAAGAAATCAGTGAAAACTTTTTACACCCGACAAAATTGTTTGTGCAATTACCTTTTTTTTTTTGTACCACCGATATAAGAAGACTGTTTGGGCGAGCTGCATTGGCTAATTGGGAAATTACCCAGCGCAGAGCCGATTACCACCCACCACCCACGGCTAATTGCCGTGCGGTATCTACATCTACACCTACACCTACATCCAAACTTAGTATTCCTATTACTACTATCGGTTTAATAAAATATTTAGATTGGTTGTATTTTTAGATTTGGAAGTTGTTTTTTTTTTCTTAGATTTGGTTGTGTAACAATTGGACGATAATTTTTGCATCCTTGTGATAAAAATAATCCATTGGTAAGGGGGTAATTAATACGAGATGAGGTATGTTTTCCAATGGTCCGAGCGGATGTTGGATAGTAGAAATGTATATATTTATCTCGGGGGGTGCAGAAGAAACTTCAGTGAGAGATAGATTTAGTCGTGCGCTTCCCGCACGGAACTAGATCCAGAGATTTTATTCAGTTGTGTATAGAGAGAGAGTGAGTGAAAAATTTTTTTGAAACCTTAGTAGTGAAGAAATGGGTTAATTTAATTGGTCAGATTTTAATAAGAGAGTCTGATTGTGTCTGTCTTTATGTATGTATGTAAGTATATGGGTTGTGATATAATCCCTCAAATAAAATTTTTAGTCCATGAGAGCGAGACAGAAGAGGGAAACAAATACTTTTGTCCATTGAGGTATTTTTTTCTTTTTATTATTTTGTCTTTGTACTATGAGAGGTAGTTGGTGCATTCTGCAATATTTAATTTTGCAAATTAATAAAGCAGTGGGTTTTGTGCTATTGTTATTATTTTAACCCATTCTAATAAAATACAAGACAAGACAAAATTATTGCACCGCTCAGTAAATTCCCTCAACGCTACTACTGTTTTTTGTTGTTTATTGTTTGTTTATTGTTGATAGTACTTGGTTGTCTGCCATATATTAAAATATTCATCCCAAAAAATTTCCAACCATTTAAATACAACTCAATTCCTCCCTCTAACATTCAAAACCTATACCCAAATTCTTCTTTTCTTTTTCCCTTTTTTCCCTTTCTTTTCTTTTCTTCTTTAATTAATTAGTTACTTTTCAACTTATTCTTTCAAATTTATTATCATATAGGGAATCCCTCATTTTTACACACACATCCAAATAAAACATACCCCCCCATCCCCAGGGAAAGAAAAATATATTGTTTTTTTTTCTACTACCACATCATTCAGCCTATATATATATACTACATTAATTTAAAAAGAATAGATAACTATGAGTGCTACTGAACCAACCAACGAAAAGGTTGACAAAGTCCATTCCGATGACGAAGATGACGTCAACATTGATCAATTAGTTGCTGACTTGCAATCTAACCCAGGTGCTATTGGCGAAGATGAAGAAGAAGAAGAAGATGAAAGTTCTTTCAAAGCCGTCCCAGAAGAATTATTACAAACCGACCCAAGAACTGGTTTGACCGATGATGAAGTCCATAAAAGAAGAAAGAGATATGGTTTGAATCAAATGGCTGAAGAACAAGAAAATTTGGTCTTGAAATTCGTCATGTTCTTTGTTGGTCCTATCCAATTCGTTATGGAAGCCGCTGCTATCTTGGCTGCTGGTTTAGAAGATTGGGTCGATTTCGGTGTCATTTGTGCTTTATTATTATTGAATGCTTTTGTTGGTTTCATCCAAGAATACCAAGCCGGTTCCATTGTCGATGAATTGAAGAAAACTTTAGCTAACTCTGCTTTGGTTGTTAGAAACGGTTCTTTAGTTGAAATTCCAGCTAATGAAGTTGTCCCAGGTGATATCTTACAATTAGAAGATGGTACTGTTATCCCAACCGATGGTAGAATTGTCTCTGAAGATTGTTTGTTACAAGTTGATCAATCTGCTATTACTGGTGAATCTTTGGCTGTTGACAAAAGAGGTGGTGACTCTTGTTACTCTTCTTCTACTGTTAAGACTGGTGAAGCTTTCATGATTGTTACTGCTACTGGTGATAGTACTTTCGTTGGTAGAGCTGCTGCTTTGGTCAACAAAGCTGCTGGTGGTCAAGGTCATTTCACTGAAGTCTTGAATGGTATTGGTACTACTTTATTGGTTTTCGTCATTGTCACTTTGTTAGTTGTTTGGGTTGCTTGTTTCTACAGAACCGTTAGAATTGTTCCAATCTTGAGATACACTTTAGCTATTACCATTATTGGTGTTCCAGTTGGTTTGCCAGCTGTCGTTACCACCACTATGGCTGTCGGTGCTGCTTACTTGGCTAAAAAACAAGCCATTGTTCAAAAATTATCTGCCATTGAATCTTTAGCTGGTGTTGAAATCTTGTGTTCCGATAAAACCGGTACTTTGACCAAGAATAAATTGTCTTTACATGAACCATATACTGTTGAAGGTGTTGAACCAGATGATTTGATGTTGACTGCTTGTTTGGCTGCTTCTAGAAAGAAGAAGGGTTTGGATGCTATCGATAAAGCTTTCTTGAAATCTTTGATCAACTACCCAAGAGCTAAAGCTGCTTTACCAAAATACAAAGTTATTGAATTCCAACCTTTCGATCCTGTCTCCAAAAAAGTTACTGCTATTGTTGAATCTCCAGAAGGTGAAAGAATTATTTGTGTCAAGGGTGCCCCATTATTCGTCTTAAAGACTGTTGAAGATGACCATCCAATCCCAGAAGATATCCATGAAAACTATCAAAACACTGTTGCTGAATTTGCTTCCAGAGGTTTCAGATCTTTGGGTGTTGCCAGAAAGAGAGGTGAAGGTCATTGGGAAATTTTGGGAATTATGCCATGTATGGATCCTCCAAGAGATGATACTGCTGCCACTGTCAATGAAGCTAGAAGATTAGGTTTAAGAGTTAAGATGTTAACTGGTGATGCCGTTGGTATTGCTAAAGAAACTTGTCGTCAATTAGGTTTGGGTACCAACATTTATGATGCTGACAGATTAGGTTTATCTGGTGGTGGTGATATGGCTGGTTCTGAAATTGCTGATTTCGTTGAAAATGCCGATGGTTTCGCTGAAGTTTTCCCACAACATAAATATAATGCTGTTGAAATTTTACAATCTAGAGGTTACTTGGTTGCTATGACTGGTGATGGTGTTAATGATGCTCCATCTTTGAAAAAAGCTGATACTGGTATTGCCGTCGAAGGCGCCACTGATGCTGCTCGTTCTGCTGCCGATATTGTTTTCTTAGCTCCAGGTTTATCTGCCATTATTGATGCTTTGAAAACTTCTAGACAAATTTTCCACAGAATGTATTCTTATGTTGTTTACCGTATTGCTTTGTCATTGCACTTGGAATTGTTCTTAGGTTTATGGATTGCTATCTTGAACAGATCTTTGGATATTAACTTGATTGTTTTCATTGCTATTTTTGCTGATGTTGCCACTTTAGCCATTGCTTATGATAATGCTCCATATGATCCACAACCAGTTAAATGGAACTTGCCAAGATTATGGGGTATGTCCATTGTTTTAGGTGTTATTTTAGCTGTTGGTACTTGGATTACTTTGACTACTATGTTGTTACCAAAAGGTGGTATCATTCAAAACTTTGGTGGTTTAGATGGTATTTTATTCTTGCAAATTTCTTTGACTGAAAATTGGTTGATTTTCGTTACTAGAGCTCAAGGTCCATTCTGGTCTTCAATTCCATCATGGCAATTATCTGGTGCTGTTTTGATTGTTGATATCATTGCTACTTGTTTCACTTTGTTTGGTTGGTGGTCTCAAAACTGGACTGACATTGTTACTGTTGTCAGAACTTGGATTTGGTCATTTGGTGTCTTCTGTGTCATGGGTGGTGCTTACTACTTGATGTCTACTTCTGAAGCTTTCGACAACTTCTGTAACGGTAAGAAGACTACTCCACACACTGATAGAAGATCATTGGAAGATTTCCTTGTTTCTATGCAAAGAGTATCTACTCAACACGAAAAATCTACTTAGATTTATTGATGTTGATGTTTATATCTTTTTATTATTATACAAGAAAATTTTTTGCATTTCATAAATTTCATTTCCAAATTAAAAATCTTTCTGTTTGTTCCTTTTATTTAATTTATATCTTTTAAAAACAAACACATTATATCTGAAAAATCCAAAAAAAATAAATCTCCCATTTAAAAACTACTAAGAAAAGCTCAAAAAAAAATTTATCCTTCCTTCATCCGTCTGAACAATTGTTTTTTATATTATTATTCCCCATACAAATTTAGAAAGCAGTTTTTGGTTTATCAACATGAATATTTTTTTTTATTGATTCTTTATATTTCAATTCCCCATGAAGTATAATTTAGAAATTGGAATCTTTTGTTGAAATGGTTGTTGTTGGTTTGTCTTTGTTTTTTTTAATCTTTTCTTTCTGTTTCTTCTTTGGTCTTTTATTATTGGTGATTTTAAATTAAATCTATGTTGGTTCATCTGAAATTTTTTTATTCATTACATATTACATGTTCTTTCCCCAAGAGATCTTGTTTTATTTCATCCTCATCCTACTTACCTTTATTTATTCCAACTACCCATCCTCCATCCTCATGATTATTCTACTTTTTTGATAGATGTTATTTTATTCCCCCATCCATTCACGGCTTTCTTGACGTTTATTATTTTTCACTTTCTTTTGATTTTTTGGTGTGCGTGTGTTATTAATGATGATTGATTGAAATAAGTTGTTCTTTATGACTTGTTCATTCATTCTTTCTTTTTTGTTTTCCCCCAAACTTCCCCCATATATATATATATATATTCTATTTTTATATTCATTTTTTTTTATTTTTTTATAGTTATAATTTTTAATAATAGATAATAGTATTTTTTTAAAAAATCTTGTTTGTTTGTTTGTGTGGTTTGGGTTGTAGATTGTTTAGATCTGGTGATAATAGTTGGTGCAGTCACGTGTGTGTGTTTGAAAAATGGGTTGTCTCTCTCTCTCTTTGTTCCAACAGGAAAATTTTTTTGTTGATTTGTTGGTTTAACGATTTTATTATTCTACCACTTTCCTCTCTCCGATCTGAAAAACCAAATTCACCAACCCCAACCCCCAACCTTTCCTTTCAACTCATAGGACATCCTAACAGAAAGTTGAAACGGGAAAATTCAAAACATAAAGCGTCTTTTCGTTTTACTACAACCATTCATCATCACCCCCAACCCCAACCTTTCATAACCCCACCAACACCAACAACACCAACAAGAACAACACAAACTACACGAAGCGATATTTTGTTTATGAATCACTGATACTTTCCTCCCACTATCCCATTTGTATATTAGCTATTAACCCACCCCCATTGTACATTATAAAATAAAAAAAGCACCAAAATCTGTATATTAACAAACAAAAAACGAAATCCCGATATTATATATTATTGTATATTAGAAATCATGTCAAATAGATCAGTTTCATTATCTTCTGGTAAAGATTTAAAACCAACACAACAACCACAACAACAACAAGGTGGTGGTAATAATAATACTATACGATCCACATCTATCGGATCTTCATTTTTCAATCCCCCACAAAATGATTCATTAAATACTAGTTTGACATCTAATGATAATGATGAAGAAGAAGAAGAAGATGATGATGATGATGAGAATAAACCGTCGAAAGATATAGATATCGTCGGTGCCATATCCACATTACATTTAGATGATGATGATGAAGAAGAAGAAGAAGAGCAAGAACAATCGATAATTTTTGGATCTTCTTCTTCTTCTTTGACACCTCAAAATTATCCGAAATCAAGAAATAATACAACAAGTAATGGAAAACATAACAGTTGGAATATTACTCAATCTGCTCCTCCTCCTCAATCACAAGTTAAGGACAATAATAATAATAATGGTGATGGTTTGTTTAATGTTGTGAAACCTTTTGAATTGCCGGAGACTCAAGAGGATGCAAGTAAGAAACGAACAAATGGGTTAAATTTACCATTATTAAATAACAACAACAATAGTAATAATAATAGCAAGATGAAAAATGATAAGGAGAATGATGGTGTTAAGAAAAAAGAAGAAGAAGATATTGTTCCAGCTCCTTTTGTGCCTATTCATTATAATGGTAATGGTGCTTTTTTTTCACCACAACCACCACCACCACCATCAGTAGTAGTACCACATGGAACATTACCACCACCGCATAATTTACAAGGACCTCCTGTTCCTTCAAACATGACAAATATGGGTAATATGCCAAATATGCCTCCTCCACATCCACATCCTCATGCTTTGGGAGTGGGACATCCTCCATTCACTCCGTTTCCTCATCCTTCATTTTATCAAGGTTATGTTTCTTCGATGCATTCTCCTGGTGATTTTCAAAACTTTGAAAATATGACTCCTCCTATTATTGGTAATCAAGAAGGAAAGACTCAAGGACAAGGACAAGGACAGAATATGTGGAATCCAGTGAATAATTCTGGACCTGTTAGATTACCTTTTGATCAACAAGGAGGAGGAGCAGGACAACAACAAGTTCAAATTCAAGGAAATAATTCATCTGGACATCAAGAAGATCAGAAGCAACAGCAACAGCAACAACAACAGCAACAGCGTCAATTTCCATTGATGCAACAATATCAACAGTATCAACAACAGCCAAATCCATATCAACAACAACAACAACAACACCAACAACATCAAGCAAATCAGCAACAACAACAGAATCATATTCATAACCCACGTGGATATTACCGAAACAATAACAACAATAATAATAATCATGGGAATGGTGGTGGTATGATGAATATTCATCGTAAGAATTTACGTCGAAGAGATGATTCTAATAAATATGCAGAAGCAAAATTACAAGATTTCACTGGTTCAATATTAACATTATGTAAAGATCAACATGGATGTAGATTTTTACAAAGAGAATTATATGATGAAATTAATAGTACGATAATTTTTAATGAAATTTATTTTAAAGTTGTTGAATTAATGATTGATCCATTTGGAAATTATTTAATTCAAAAATTATTAGAATTTATAAATTTACAACAAAGATTAATATTAATTGAACATTGTAAATTAGAAATGTTTAGAATTTCATTAGATCCTCATGGTACTAGATCATTACAAAAATTAATTGATGTTATTGAAACTGAATTAGAAATTGAAATTATTAAAACAAATTTATATTCAAATATTGTACAATTATCAAAAGATTTAAATGGGAATCATGTTGTTCAAAAAATTTTAATTAAATTTAATAAAATTTCACCCTTGCAAAATCAATTTATATTTGATATTATAAATTCTAATCTTTTACAAATTGCATGTCATAGACATGGATGTTGTGTTATACAAAGATGTTTAGATTATGGAACACAAGAACAATGTGATGATTTATCATTTGAAATCAGTGAAAATACAATTAAATTATCATTAGATCCATTTGGAAATTATGTTGTTCAATATGTCCTTAGTAAATCGAAAAATATCAACAATAACAACAACAAGAATCTGGAACTGGGACTGGGACAAGAACTGATTAATAAAATATTAGAAATTATAAAATTAAATTTCATTGAATTTTCAATACATAAATTTGGATCAAATGTAATTGAAAATTGTTTAAAAATTTCCCAAATTTCCAAAGAATTAATTGATAATTTAATAAATAATCATAAATTAGAATTTAATCAATTAATTAATGATGCTTATGGTAATTATGTTTTACAAACTAGTTTAGATGTTGCTAATTTGGATCAATTTAATCAATTGAAAAATATTTTATTACCATTATTACCAAATATTAAAAATACACCTCATGGTAAAAGAATTTTAAATAAGATTCAATAATAAAAATAATAATAATAGACAAGATTATATATATATATATATATATAAGTACATAAAAATTAACTACACTTTATATTTATGGAAGATTTTTTTATAAAAACTATTATGATGTAAGAAAGATCTCCGCTTCTGTTAGCGCAAAAACCACCACCTGGGCTGGGGGAGGGGGCTGGGCCCTGCCGAGCGGAGCGTCTACATAAACAACGGGGGGACAAAAAAAAAGAAGCGCAAGTGATTTCATGCAAGTGGTTTATCCTCAACGGTTTTTTAATTATCAACTTTTCAATAATAACAACACAAACAATAATATGACTAGCAATTTCAAAAAACGAATAGATTCAATACCTCCACCATCATCATCAACTAAAGACAAAGAAGATACTGATAATAAGAAACCAATCAAAAAGAAGAAATCAAAATATAGTAGAGGTGGTTGTTCAGAATGTAGAAGAAGGAAAATTAAATGTGATGAATTGAAACCTTTTTGTCATAATTGTACTAGATTAAATAAAATTTGTCAATATCCAATCAAACCTAAATTCAAATTTGAAAAATTAAATAACATCACCACCACCACCACCCTTGATAATAATAACAACAATAACACTGAAGGTAATAATACCAAGAATCATGTCACTTATCAATTCTTGAATGATGAGAGTACCACCACGGCCAAAACCACTGGTCTAATACCAAAACACACGCACGAACAAGAACAAGAACAAGAACAAGAGGACGGTGAAGATTGCGGCATCGATGGGTCAGAAACTAATAATAATCCTACTTCACCTCCTAAAAAATTCAACATTAATGATATTCTATCACATGAAAACAATAACAATAACAATAACAATAA
>JAKTVG010000391.1:0-50277 GCA_030557085.1 Candida gigantensis
AAGCCATCAAAAAGGGCGAATGGTCTAGTGGTATGATTCCTCGTTTGGGTTTGAAATTCCGAACATAAAATTCGAGGAGGCCCGGGGTTCAATTCCCCGTTTGCCCCAATTTTTTTTCCTCCATCATCTTGAGACTCCAGTGGGAGTGATTGATGACCTTCTTTTTCATTCACAAAGTGTGGACTATTGATAGAACAATTTTTAAGGATTTCTTGCTTGATAGAAGGAAAGAAAACAAAGTCGTTTCTAGAATTAAAAATCCGAACAAACAAGTGAAAATTGCTCGTCTAAACATTTAGCACCAAAATCAAAGAGAAAATTAACAATAGAACCACGAGGGTCACATGTACCATTGTGCAGGATCCAACAATTGGGATGAAACAATGCCCACACAATCGGGAGTAAGAAAGCTCCGTTCCCCGATCGATGTACCTTGCTTTTTTTTTTGTTTGTTTCTCTTGTCTAAGATAAACGAAATCTAACGCGTCGAATTGAGAAATGTTTCTATGGAAGAATTGGAGGACAGGCTCCTTAATGGAGATACTATGAACCTCATTGATTGAGATTATGTATTTAATTTTTTAGGATAAATTGACGATGGGGGGTTGTCGTTGACGATAGTCGAAAAAAGTGAGATCATTCTCCTACCTAACATTCAGGTCGTTGAGATTTAATTTCTATGCAACAGAAATGACGGGGCTTTGCATT
Source organism: Candida gigantensis (assembly GCA_030557085.1). Taxonomy (NCBI): domain Eukaryota; kingdom Fungi; phylum Ascomycota; class Pichiomycetes; order Serinales; family Debaryomycetaceae; genus Candida; species Candida gigantensis. Next base: position 709 of record JAKTVG010000391.1, read on the forward strand.
TTTTTGTTAGTGGGTCAGTCGTGGGAAGAAGAGCAATTTCAAGTATGTGGGTCTAAAAAATTGTCTGTCAACAATACAATTCCATACATTTCATATTTCCACACATTTTTTTGTGATTGGATTTATGTGAGAGCGTGTGTGTTGCTAGCAGCAATTTTAAACTTCTATACTTCGAGTGTCATCATAGCACATGATCAAAACAAGATTCAGTGTCACTCCCAATTGATCATTTGAACTTTTTCAATGTGGCGGTATCGGAGAAACTCTGAAACAGAGATCAGGTCCAAAAAAAAACCCCCCAGAAAGCAACACGCGCATTCCCTTACACATTTTGACTGGATTGTAATAAAAAAGGACCCACAATTGGACATATTCTCACCCAGTATGGTTACCTATCTACCTAACCATCTCATTAATAATGGACTACTAATTTCAAGTGGGTAGTCACTATGGGAAATTTGACTTTTTCTAGTTTAGATTTGTCTATCTCCCCTCGCGGCTCTTTTGTTTCTCCTTGTAATCGACGACGCCATTTTCCCAATAGAAATTAAAAAATGTCGCGATACGTAAACAATGTCGCAGGGTCGAAATGTCGAGCATCAAAACGCATAGAGAAGGGTGCTTTATTTCTTTTGTGGGTATTTTTGCTACTCCTTAATTTTGGGGAATTGAAAATTTCAGGTTTTTAGAATGGGTGATCGTTGCCATTTGCATTGTGGGTTTCTCTCCCCCCCCTTGCCAGCAATTATTTTTGAAAAATGGAGTATAAATATCAAGACCCATTGCTCCTCGAAAAATTTACTGTGGTTTCGTTTTCCTTCTTTCTTTCCTCCTTTCTTCTTGGTTCCATACACTATCAATTGCTAGTATAACAATCACAATTAACAAAAATGGTTTTCGGTTTCGGTAAAGACAAAGACGACGACGACAGAAGAGGTAACAACAACGACTCTTACGGTTCTTCCAACAGAGACAACGATAACTCTTACGGTTCCTCCAACACCGATTCATACGGTTCTTCAAACACCGATTCTTATGGTTCTTCAAACAATGATGATTCCTACGGTTCTTCAAACAAGAGAGGTGGCAACAGCGACTCTTACGGATCTTCTAACACTGATTCTTACGGTTCATCAAACACTGATTCCTACGGTTCTTCTAACGACGACTCCTACGGTTCATCCAACAAGAGAGGTGGTAACAGCGATTCTTACGGTTCATCTAACAATGATTCTTATGGCTCATCTAACAATGATTCTTACGGATCTTCCAACAATGACTCCTACGGTTCATCTAACAAGAGAGGTGGAAACGACTCTTACGGCTCATCTAACAATGATTCTTATGGTTCTTCAAACAACGATGACTCCTACGGTTCTTCCAACAGAAGAGGTGGAAACAATGATTCCTACGGCTCATCCAACGATGACTCCTATGGCTCTTCAAACAGAAGAGGTGGTAACAACGATGACTCATACGGATCTTCCGACTATTAGATCCAAGAGTAAGAACAATTCAATTCTTTGCGTGGTATTGAATTTGCTACGTATTCTGATTTTTGTATAGGCTGCGAAAACGACCAAAAAAAAACCCCAAGAAAAAAAAAACATAGTTTCGATCAATATACAATAAAATATTAAAATTAACCAATCTTTGGATTTTGTAAAACGTAAAGACAACGCCCAAGATCTACAGCATTGCAATCGTTAGAAGCACTTCAAAACAAAACAAAAAAAGATTGCACAATACAAGATCTTACAAAAAAAAAAAAAAAAAAGAAAATACATTAACTTGTCTTTATACTCGTAAAAGAAGAAGGAGAAGCTATATGTCACAGTTGCGGTTCCAGTGTGGTAGCCGGTGCCGGGGCCGGTTGTAGAGGGGCATATAACACCTGAGTTATATATTTTCGCTTGTATCTCACAATTGAAGCCACAGCCAAAGTATTATGCTTGATTGAAGTTGTTGCCAAATGATTTAAAACAACATGATTAGGAATTGGTAAGGCACCACTATTGTTTTCAGTGTTATTGAAATTGTTTAAAATGACATTTTCTAAATGGGGTGGCAATTGCGGAGGGTGTAGCCATGCTTGTTGTTGTCCATTATTTCCTCTTCCCTGTTTATCTATAGCCACGTAATACTGTTCCATCACCTTTGGATCGGTAAAAATAGGTGGAATATCATTGATATATTGATACTCTTTATCGTCTAATGCATTACTTTCGTCATCATAATACCTTGAATAACCGTTCCCCATATCATCATCGTCATTGGTTAATCCCCAGATGGAGTTGTTTCTTGATCGAGAAACCGAGGATCTACGCAATGGCTTTTCCAGGGTTGCTGCTCCCTTGGCATCACCTTGTTTTTGTTCCTGTTCCTGTTCCTGTTTTGCCTCTTCCTGTTCTTCTTGTTCTTGCAATAAATGCTGTTCGACATTCTCTGGCGTAATTTCAATATAATTCACAAAATTACCCATTTGATCAGTTGCAGTGGGTAAAAAGTCAGAAAATCTCAATTCATTATCAACAACAAATCTGAAACGATGCGTTCCCACAGGTAATCCCAAAGTAATCATGAAATTATTATCTGGTTGTTTAACCAACCCAATCATTTTTCTCCATCCGGTGAATGAACCAGTTACATACACTTTTTGACCACCTTGCACCCACTTAATATCTACAGGAACCGCAACATTAGCCTCAGGTGCTGGTTCTTGTTGTTGAGCAGAAGCTGCAGGAGCTTGTTGCTGTTGCTGTTGTTGTTGTTGGTCTGGTTGTTGTTTGTCTGGTTGTTGTTGATTCAAGTTGGAAGAAGACTGGTCGATATGCATCTTATCTTCATTTTCGTTACTTTTATCCGGCTCTTTCTTATCGATATTCATTTTATCCAAATCAATGTCATCTGTTAATATTATAGTGGATTTTCTTCTTATTGGTTGATTTTCACCTTCTGCTCTGCTTACGTCCACCATGGACACATCCTTTGCGTTATTTATATCGTCCACCCCATTGTTTGAAGGTGGCTCTGGATTGGTTGATGTTGGACTAAGCATCTTTTTAGTTGTGAATAGTCTTAGATTAGAAATGCTAGTTGAGGGATTAATTTTATGTATGCAAAAAAGTTGGATATCACGGAATGAGTCACTTGTGTTTCTCCAATGTCCCAAAGTAAAATGCTGATGAGAGTGCTAATTCAATAAACCTGTTTCGGATAACCAAGAATGTATATGTGCTTTATATACTTGATAATTATTCTTTGGGGGAAGATATATCACCTTGTAAAACAAAAAACAAGATATACAAAAGACAGACTAAGAAAATAATAACAAAAAATAAACCGTCTTATGAATCAAATAAATTCAGGTTAGGGAATTAAAAAAAAAACGATGTTAGCTAATGAAATGGATAGAATAGAAGGAAGACAAAACGTGTTGTGTTGAGTTGAGTTGTGTGTTGGTTATTTTAGTGATTTATGAAATGGGTGAATATTAATTCTGTGATAAAAGTTGAATTCCAATTTTTTGTCGATGATTTCTTCTGCTTCTACTTCTTTTTTTTTCCTTTCCAGTTTTGTTGTTCAGTTCTTTGTTCTCTCCCCCCAAAAAATTGTGTTGTCCCGCCTCAGATCACTGTCACGTGACACACACTAAAATATATAATTTCTTATTAATTTCCACCCCCATACGACACAAACGAGACACTCACAGGGAGGGAATTACTAGTACCACAGGCAAATATACCTCGGAATAAGATCAGTCTAGCCAACACCTTGTTACTCAACCGTGGGGAATTTACCTATTTCACTACTAGTTTCCTACAACACTGCCGTCATCAGTAATGATATTACTACGAAGTTTGGCCCGAATATTATGGCTGATACATACATGTCACGTGACTACGATTTTGTTCATTGCATAAAAAAAATGTTTGATCAGAGTTCATTTTTCTCCCCCGGGCAAGACATGTTAGTCATTCATTGTTTTATGTCCACTCTCTAGCCATGGACAGTAATACCACTCTTACAGATACCAAGAATGTTGATGTACAGGAAACTGCCGTTAAGAATGAGTCAGTGGAGACGATAACAAAGTCAAAGAAATTGGTCCCACCGTTGAATTTCTCATTGGTTGAAAATGGAATATATAGATCAGGGTTCCCCATGCCTATAAACTATCCTTTTCTAAAACAATTGAAATTGAAGACAATTATATACCTAGGAGATTTAGGGCATGAGAATCTAAATAAGGGGAAGAAGAAAGATAAACATGGTACAACTGAAATAATGAACAATTATCTAGATTGGATTAAAAATGATACCGATATACAATTTCATAATTTATTATTTGAATCGTCACAAGAACCATTTAATAAACCGCAAGATATCCAACAAGCTACACAGAGTTTAACATTTGCGTTGCAGTTGATTTTAAATAAACAAAACCATCCAATTTTGATTCATTCGAATAAAGGAAAACATCGGACCGGGGTTCTTATTGGAATCATGAGGAAAGTTCTACAGGGTTGGTGTTTGAGTGGGATTTTCGAGGAGTATGAAAAGTTTGCAATGGGTAAATCAGAGTATGATTTAGAATTGATCGAACTATGGCAGCCCGAATTGTACGTAGATGATAATAACAAACCTGATTTTGTTAGAATATAGAAAAAAACAATAGTATATATGTCTTTTACATATTATTTTTCATAGTACGTAATTTATCCATAATTTCATCTGCTTGAGTCAATCCAGTGACTTTAATGACTTGTGGGTCACTCAACATCATAAATGGATTGAATTGCAATTCATCACCAATGGTGAATTTCCCCGTTGTATATTCATGAGATTTACAATAATCTGCCAATTTTTTAATCGCTTCATTATTCAAAACCGTCTCGGAAAATCTTACATTTGATTTAGTGTATTCATGACCCGGGTAAACTCTAGTATCTTTGGGCAAGTGAGCCAAGACTTTATTTAATGAATAATTCATTTCTTTGCCCGTGCCTTCGAAAAACCTGCCGCATCCACTGATGAACAATGTATCACCTGTGAAAACTGCCTTTTCGCCAGTTTTCTTATCTTGAACAAAATAACAAATGGAATCTTGTGTATGGCATGGGGTATGCAACGCCGTGATCGATAAACTATCTCCCAACTCAAGAACTTCATTATCAGATGGGGTATATGTTACCAATGGTGAATCTTTCCCTGCGATAATAGGCAAATCAGGATATTTTTCATGGAAGAATTCATTACCATCAGAATGATCATAATGGTGATGAGTATTGACAATAGCTTTCAATTTGAAATCCAGTTTATGTTTGGTAAAATAATCCAATACTTCCTTCGGTTGCGCCGAGTCAATCAACCACGATTGTTTCGTTGCGCTGTCACTTAGTAAATAGGCGTAGTTGTCACCATGGCCCCATCTCATAGGGATTGCTTCAATATGCATCTTTCGCTGTGTAGTTCTGAAAATTGACCTTAAAAACATTCAAGGAGAAATCCAGTAATGTGTTAGTTGGGGGTGGAGGGAAATTATCCGCTCTGAACAAATCCAGCCAGGGACGTTTGTAAGCAGTTTGGATTGTATACAGGAACATGGGGAAAATATATTTCACAACCAAGTATTCGTTTTATTGTATGAGACTAAGATACTTCACTATACACTATTATAAACAATTATATGCTACTTCAAATACCCCATTTCTTTTCTTGCATTCCTTCAGGAGGTGAGGTTTCAAATTCTTTATCCTTAGCTTCATCCCAATTGGTGGTCAATACAGTACCATTAGATTGGGTGTAACTCTTCATCATTGCTCTTCTTGAGTCATCGTCTACATCTTTAAAGATCTTTTGGAAGAATTCATTGGTACCATCTGCCTCTTTACTGTCGTCATCAACTTTGAAGTTACTCCAGTTGATCTTCTTTTTGGATGACGAAGGGTATACTAAACCTGGTGCATCTTCTTTATCGGCAACTTCATCCAGTTTTTGACTCTCTAATCCTGGCCATTTGGTTGCTTCTTTCTTTTGTAAGGTAATTTCCAATTTAGTTGAATAAACTTTATATTTTGATTCAGAAGGGACAATTTCTCCATATAATGGGTCTAAATTATAATTGTACTCGGAGCTTGCAGCACTTGGAAATGAGATGGAAACTGAGTTGGCGTCAAAATCAACTTTTAATTTCGATTCGTCAATTTTCTTTGCATAGATTGTAATGATAACTTCGTTGTTTGATTGATACCAATCCTCTCTGATTTTAACATTAAGTGGTGCGATTTTATTAATCACGTCAATATTGGTAGATTTGGGAGCTTCCGTAGTAGTAGTAGTAGTCTTTGGTTCTGGTTTTTTGACCACTGGTTTCTTTTCCAACTCATCATCATCTTTCAATTCGACAATTTTTGGTTCATCTTTCACTGGAGGTTCTACTTTATCACTTGATTCGGCATAATCTAAATCACCAGCAACCAACAAATCCTCCTCCTCGTCATCATCAACATTCAATTCAGGATGAGCTTTCAAATCATACTCAGCTTTGGATTTCCACATTGACAAAGTTGGCTCTTTACAATCATATTCAGCAGCCTTTTCAAATTGACTTAAACTCAATTTAATTTTCTTTTCCAGATAGTATATCAACCCCAATTTGAAATAACATAGACCAATTTCTAATCTCTTACCTCTCTCGGAAGCAATGGTGAAAGCAGAGGAGATATCTTCCTTTGCCTTGTCATTATTCTTTAATTTCTGGTATGCGGTGGCCCTTTTCAAGTACGCGGTGAATGCCTTTGGGTTTTCTTTGATCGCGTTGGAAAAACTTGAAATTGCACCTAAATAATCTTTAGCTTGAAGGGCATTATCCCCCTTTTTGATGAATTGTTCAACAGCCATGGTTTAATTGAGATTTGTGGCGTGGGTGTTGAGAAAAAAAAAAGGAGTCAAAGACGGGTCCGAAATTTTTTTTTTTTCCAAAGGTTTCCTTATTGTTCAATAATCCCTTTACGAGAATTTAGATTTGTTACACATCATGCGAATTATCTCTAACAAAATATCTATTAAAAGTTTTTACTCCTTACACATCAAACCAACTTCACCCCCTTCACCAAACTCTTTCCCAGAAACTCAACTGGGTTTTATTCTGCATATTCTGTCTTTCGATGTTGGGCAATAACATCCAAAGGAAAACCATCAATGTATAAAGTGCAATGAAAACAGGCAACACAACAAATGTTCCCACTTTTTGCAGCAACACACCAACAATAAATGGAAACAAGGCACCTCCAGTGGATCCAAAAGCCGTCATAATAGTAAGTGAAACTACTTGAATCTTTCTTGGTATTAAACCAGGCAATGCAGCATAAGTAATTAATAAAGGATAATTTGGTCCTATAAAAATACCTGCCAATGAAACCATTACGGCTTCAACAATGATTCCTGGGATGGTCCAAGTCAATACCACTAAAAAAATCGATATCAACGAAACAATAAAAACACCTCTTCTTAAACCAATGTACTTGTGTATTGGTGTAGTCAACAACAATCTTCCCAAAGTAAGTCCTGCCCATAAACCAGACGCGACGTACCCAGTACTCCCTGGGTCGGAATGACGATATTCCAACAAGAATGTCACTATCCACCCAGCCAACGACACTTCAGCACCTTGATAGCACAAACAGAAGAATGCAATCAACCAAGTAACATGATTTCTCAATGCCAAAACCATTTCTGATGGCTGGGTAGTTGTAGTTGGAGCAGTATTTGCAATTCTCGAGTCCAAATTTTCCAATTCACTAGAACTCTCTGATATTTCATCATAATCCCAAGGTTTCAAATCGACATCAGCATTCTTAAATGAAAAGAACAAACTCAATCCAGTAATGCTCATCATTCCCAATAAAATCAAGTAAAAATAATTCCATTTGATCCCCTGACCCACCATTGCAGTGGCTATCAACGGACTAATAGTAGCACCTATCCCATATCCACCGTGATAATACGACAAATACGTACTTTGTTTATCCAATCGACTTAAGAAAATATTACATTGAGCAGCAACCATAGCTAACCCACACCCACCGAAAAAGAACCCAATTACGACAACAGGGAATTTGGTACCACTTGAAACAATGGCATACATTATACAACTGAGTAAATTTCCAATTGGTAAACTATTCCGCTTTCCAAACCATGGTTGGATCTTGTGTGAAAATGCCGCGATTAAAATAAACCCCACGGCATTACTGACCCAAATACACGAAGTTATGGCATAATTGATATTATAGTATTCCTCAATATGGGGCAATAATGCACCAGGGGCAGCATCACTAAACCCACTAGTGAAGTTGAATAAAATAGCTGAGGCTATTCTCCATCTGTTCTTTGGTGGATTGGTCGATGTCATTACCAGTGGTTTCTGATGCTGTTGCTGTTGAGTGGAGTATTCAGATGCCGTGGAATCAGATGAGTTGGAAACAATTGTTTCTAATGCTATTCCATTTTCGTCTTCAAATGGTGAATTAAAATGAACGTCATTTGAGCGACGAGTCTCTGAAGAAGGGTGTGAATCAGTTCCGGTAGCACTAAATCTTCTCATATTAGATAGAGACTTATTAGAAGAAGAGGAAGTAATAAAACCGGTTATTTTTTTATTTAGTCATCATCGATGATTCATATCTGGTTTTGTAGTCCTTTTTTTAGAAGTGCTTGTACATCTTCCCGAAAATTTAAACCCCCAAATGAAAGGGATGTGGGGGGCACATCTAAACTTTTGAACAATTTAGTACACAATAGCTGTTCCATATAACGAGATTTCAGACATTAATTTTGGTCACGTGATGAGGCTGCGAAAATTATCCCACCTGCGCTAATATCCACTTAACTAACTGTATCGTTGGAAGCTGTTATTAAACCATAGTTATTTGAAGTTTCTGTACTATTTTAGCTGTAAGTTTCAGTTACGACAGCCGTTGCATTCACATGCACACTAAAATAAAATCTTCAGTTATTTTCTTTAATTGAATTCATGAGCGAAATTTTATGAAATTTATTGATACAACACATTTCGACTTATAGATCAAAGTTATCATAATAAAATATAAACTATGCTTGGACGTTGCTGTAGACAGTTTATACCACATAAGAGAGATAGTAAAATCACCATAAGAGATCACGTGACTCATTATTATCTAGCTCTGCGAATTATTAGCACCAAAAATTTCTTCCGAAATGGAAAAAAACGTTCAACATCAGATATCACTTCTCTTAGAACAAGTCAATTCGCCACATATAGTTCATCAATTCCAACATGCCTGCTCCAGATATTCCAAAGTATGTACTATTTATGTCTGAGATGATTGTTTTGAATAAAAAAAAATACTAACTTTACCATCTGTACTACAGATCAGTTATTCAGAAATTGATGTTTTTCACAGCATTAATGATAATTTTTCCATTATTGACATTCTTCATACTACAATACTTTACTAATAATTCAATTATAAGTGGAGGAGTTGCTGCATTGGCCGCCAATGTTGTTTTAATTGGATACATTGTTGTTGCTTTCACTGAAGATACCACCAAACTTGATGAAAAAGAGGAAGCTAAGAAAGATATATAGGTCGTGTATTTACGTTTAATATATTTGTATGAAAAAAAAAAGTATCAACACCATATACAAACGATTCAGTTCTTGAAGAATAACAACGTCAATTGCATTATCAGCACACTCTTTTTTCAGTCATGGTTCACCAATTGTCCTTGGTGTCTTCGATTCCACATAATAAATACTTACAGACTATTTCCACACTACAAGCATTAACGGGATTAACCCAACCACAATCGATATCAACGTACACTTTACTTACCAAGCCATCCTATGCATTCAAACCAAAGTTTGAACCCGGTAAAATCAACCAAATAGAGCAGTATTATATGAAATGCATCACTACATGGGCAGAAGAAGAACGAGATGAAGAAGAAGAGGACAAAAGCTTTGACATACTGAAGCCATTTATTGCTAAGGAATCACATATTCTGGTGAAGAAATTGTTCATGGAAGAAGAGGACATTGAGAGAGTCTGGACTCTACAAGTCAGTGATATCCCCGTGGCTGGGAAAAGTCAAGGTTGTTGTCAACAGCAGATGTATGAAAGTACATTGGTGCATACGCATACTGCCGTAAGCATTGAAAATGATGACAAGGGTGATGGTATGGATATAGATACGATAGATGTCAAAACAGAAGACGTGAAACAAGAACCTTCCAAGAAAACAGAAGCTCCACTAGAACAGAAGCAAGAAGAAGAAGAAGCAAAACCAAAACAGGAGAATGCAGATACAAGTATAATGGAAATTGATATATCGAAAGAAGATATTCAAATTGAAAAAGCTCCCGAACCTACCAACACCACCACGTCATTAGGATCCACAAGAAAGGACTCATTCTTAATATTTCTTTCAGATTTAGGGTACGATGTGATAAATCAGTATTGGCTTAAAGGGGTGCGATTTTTCCATGGGGATATCATCATTGAAATTTATAAGATATTCATTCGAGATGAGAATGATTCGGCACAAGATATCAAATTGAAATTGCTAGATGAATCTAACCAATTTCAAATTAAAGCGTATATTAATATCAATAAATCAACGGAAATTGATTTGATTAATCTGGGTGTTAAAGAATTGATTAAGTTACAAGAATTTCTCAAGAATTTATTCGTTTTGGAAATTCCTGATCGAATGTTTATGGATAGTAGAGTTAAACAATAGTCAATATATTATATATACGGAAAACTTAAAAAAGTTTCTACTTACACTTTTTTATTTATGACAAATGACTTACGATGTAGATTTTCAATAGTAAAACCAACTTCTCCTTTACTTGGATCTGGTCTTAGATTTTCAATTTGTTTCTGTAACGTCTCAAGGTCAAGTGGAGGTTGTGGTAAATGATCACTAGCAATTAAACGAAACATGCAATTGTTTTCATTCTCCTTTGTTGTTATACCTGTCGTATTCGTTTCTTGATCATACAAGTGATTTATAAATGTCATTTGTAAATTCAAAGACTTGATTATACTTTTATCGCAATTGGATCCACTACTCAATCCAGACAATTTCAACATTTTATCTACTATCTCTGGCGATACCTCATGGGAAGGTGTGTCTGCTGGGGGTTCTAATAATTCATTGATTGACCAGGTAGATGTCTTTAGCAAACTGCCAATTTCTTCGTCTGTCTTTAGATTATTAAAAATTCGCGAGCATGTACTTAGCCTTCTTATAGATTGTCTTAGCATTATTTGAACGGTGATTAGCTAGTGGGATGGGTGTTGGAGTGGACTTTCAAAATCTTGATTTTTTTTTTTTTTCACATACAAGCGACACTACCAAATGGTAATTTTTGCTACTACAAGAACTGTTCTTTTTAAATACTATATTATCATGATACTGTACACACTAACTACGCTAGTTTAACTTCTTCAACTGCTCTTTCTTCTTATCTAATTGCTTCTTCTTTTTGGTTAATTGTTTCTCTCTACTTTCTTTCTTCTCAATACCATATTGCATCTTCTTATACAATTTCTTTTGCTTATTGGTCATCATAATCTTCTTCAATTCCTTCTCTTCATCTACATCCTTCTTAGAAGTATCTTTCTTACCCTTGCTCTTTTTCTTTTCTTCGTTAACTTCAGAGTATTTCACACCAGCAGCTTCCAATTCTAATTCTTTTTGGGCTTTAAGATCTTCATCCACTTCTTCATCCTCTTCATCTTGATCTTCATCACCTTCCTCAACTTCAATTTCTTCTTCTTCACTTTCCTCTTCACTTTCTTCTTGACCTTCTTCTCCCTTTTCAACTTCCTTGTTAGGATCATAACCACCAGCATCTCCCCATGGTGATAAATGTGGAGGTAATGTTTCACCAGCAGCATATTCATTAACGTTAATCAATTCTTGTTTGTTGATGGAATCAAAGACCCATTGTGGTTGTACATATGTTCTTCCTGGAACTTTTTGTAAAATTTTAGGTCTGTCAATAATTTGATGAGTTATGTTGGACAAGTTTAATTTGTTGTAAGCTTCAGGATCATTGATTTTCAAATCATCCATTGCAATTTCGGAAATGATCTTACCACCACATGATAATATACAAAATTCTAAAATATCTAATGGAACTTCTCTACCAACGTAAAAAATGAATTTAGAAAACAATTCAGATGTCGGTGATGAGAATTTTGATGGTTGTAACAATGAGTCTTCCTTTGTTGCTGTAAATTCATCCAATTCAATGTCTTCTACTGAATTTCCTTTGGCGTCACCATCTTGTTCTTCTTCTTCTTCTCCTTGTTCTTTGTCGGCTTCAATAGCTTTGTTTAATTCTTGTTCTGATAAATTCGTACCTTCTTCATCATTGGTTTCTTCTTTCTTCTTTAAAGGAGCATCTTTAGCTTGCAAAACATATCCACTCAAACCAATTGATTTTTCAATTATTGGAGGATAGATTAATCCGGCTTCATTATATAATTTGTATAATACAAAATGTAACAAAGTTGAGTAAAATTCCAAGAATGTCAACATGATTCTAAAATCAACATCAGTAGGAATATTAGTTGGAAACTTGTATGGAATCAACCATCTGATTTCTTGCCCTTTCACGGTTGCTTGATAATACACACCTTTTATAGAAACAAACACTTTTTTCAAGCATCGTTCTTTGGCAACATAAGCCAACCATTGATTACACAATTTTTCAGCATCAGCAACAACTTTGGTGGTAACTTTATCTGTTGCTGGCATGTTAGCAAAAAGGAACAACATGTTCAACGGATCGTCCAAGTCACGTAAGGCATCGGCAAATGTTGGGTATCTTTCTTTAATGATGTGGTTTAAAGTATATTTCGGTTTATGTTGATCTAATCTGTATGCATCACCAACTTCTCCTCTTCCCAAAGCTCTTTGCAATTTCTTAGCAAATGTTTTATGTTGTCTAAACTTGTCTAAAACAGGTTCATGCAAAAGATATTGTATGTCTTTAGAATAGTAAAAAGTAACTGGGGCAGTTGATCCCTTGTTGGCCTTCTTCTTGTTTCTAGGTTCCCTTGGATAAATACCCTTGAAAATACAAAGACGACGGAAATCAGCTAATGAAATTTGCAATTTCTTAATTGCTTGAGTTCTGGTTACAAAGTTTTTGGCATTCCCAGAGGTTCCTCTCTTCTTAATTCTAGCCATTTTTTGTTTTTGATTCAATGTATGTAGCTGGTTTCTGTATTGAAAAATTTAAATTTTAAATTTTTTTTTTCATAGTCTCATCGGGAGAAACTCATCGCCTACACAAAAAAAGCAGTCGTGTACCAACACCAATAATTTACCAATATCAATCAGCAAGGGTGTTTATCCCAAGCTGTATCTCAAAGACGTGTCAAAAGATGTATATTTAGGCAGGTTATCAAACAATAATAGAGCACTTCTTATATATCAGCTAGCTTATTTTTTTTTCTGTTTGACAACTTTTTCAAATTCAATTTTCAACAAATAAGTAATGATCCACATTTCATTATATCTAGTTCTGTAAACTATCATAGGGAATGTTTCAACTGCTTGTCTTCTTGTTAAAACCGAATCACCAACCAGTGTTTTCAACTCAAACTGTTTGGCAATTGGCACATAGAAAATCTCAATAAACTTGTCGGCTATCAAAAAACTAATGTACTGGATATTTGTCAAAGGGTAGCTTGATAATTGATTTACTTTTAGTGAGGAAAATATTGAATATGCCGTCGAATTGATTAATTGGATCAAACATTTATAAGTCTGAACATGATACGGATCGTTTGGTATTAAATTCAATATCTTGTATACTTGATTTTGCGTAAAGTGCAAGTTTGAGTTGAGAATCAAATACGTTAACGCGGTATTGTTTGGCTGTGTATTAATCTTATGACCGAGTTGAGTTAGTTTTATCGGCATTACAAAGACTAGTTTGGTGGGTATAATGTAAGTGGTGTAAGAATGATATTATGGCAGCAAAAAGTTCTGAAAAAATTTTGGCAACCCACCTGGCTCTCTCTCTTTTTTTTTTAACAGCCATTCAATCAAATGTTGTATACCATTGCAGACAGCTCTTTGCAGTCGACAATGTATTCAACTGTTGCCGATAAGGAAAACATATATAATGAATTATACACCAAGCAACTATCTCACATATCAACGTCATTACATGAACAGGGCGTCCATCTTGAAAGATTATGTTCAGTAATGAATTTCAAAATGGAATTGAAGACAATTTTAAATGAAATGGAGATAGATTACAATAGTTATCAATTGATCCTGCCCGATCTCAACAATATCTTTCCCCAATTTTATTGCAACCTAAATCTAAATTGTGAGAGTTCAGTTGATATTAAATACAATGATTTCCATGATTTTGGTAACGCCATGAGGAATTGTATTTCAATTGAGAATTTTCAACATTTTATTCAACATAAATTCATACCTAACCTTGAGAACAATGATAACCCTGATATTCGGCTAATGTATGATGATTTTATTGTTTGAGTCACGTGATAGTTCCCCACATTGGATGCAACGTGGTATAGCTGAAACGGCTACCAACTGTATATCATCACATTCCAATACAAAAAAAATTTTGAAAAAAAAAAAATAAATGAATATTGATACATTTGGTCCCCCCCACCACATAATTTTCAGCAAAAGGTCCTCCACAACAAGTATTATTCATTCTCAAGTTTTTTCTTCGAAAAAGAGACCATTTGCGATGTCGTTTCAGGATGTGTTGAAAAGAGGAGATGACTTCCTCAACGAGTACCCTCGAACCAATCCTTTTTGGAACTTGGCTTCACATGCAACGTGCTTGTTTATGATCACAGGATCCAAGATTGTGCTAAATACCATATACACCCCTGTTTTGCACAACATAGAAAAATTAGATATTGCCCTTCAGAGGGCACGTCAAGAAAATAGAAGTCTACTTACAGTCATGAATCATATGTCTGTAGTTGATGACCCTGCATTTTATGCTTCATTACCTTGGAGGTATCATTTAGATATTGACACTATTCGATGGGGGTTTGGTGCTCATAATATCTGTTTCAGTAATGTGTTCCAGTCTTGGTTCTTTAATTTGGGTAAAATTTTAGGAACCAAGAGGTTTGGTGAAGGCCCATTTCAAGGTTCCTTGGATGCGGCCATAAGAATATTAAGTCCCGACGATACCTTAGATTTGGAATATACACCTGGGGTTAGAGAAGAGCAAAAATCTATCATTTTGCAAACTGTCAACAATATAAATGGTCCTGAAAACACTGAATTGGTTAAATTTATCAAGCCAACTCCCGATTCAACTAATGTTTTGATGAGTAAAAATCCATTCATAAGAACAAAAACTTCTTGGTTTCATGTATTCCCTGAAGGATTTGTTTTACAATTACAAGAACCACACAACAACTCCATGAGATACTTTAAATGGGGGATATCACGATTGATCTTAGAAAGCACCAGAACACCAATCGTTGTACCTTTATTTTCTTTTGGGTTTGAAAAAGTAGCACCCGAAGGTGCTGCAGAGAAAGGCTGGGAAAGATGGTTACCTGCAAATTACGGAGCTGAGATACATGTCTGTATTGGTGACCCAATTAAGGATGAAGTGTTGGAGAGTTATCGTGAAAAATGGAGAAGTTTGGTGGCGAAGTATACCGATAAGTCAAACCCACATGATTTATCACCAGAGTTGAAAGAAGGAGCAAAAGCCCAACAATTGCGATCAGATTTGGCTGCCTACCTTCGAACAAAAGTATCCAGTATTAGAGATGAAACTGGTATGTTTAACCCCGAAGATGTACGATTTAAAGACCCACATTTTTGGAAAGTCTATACGAATACTGAAGGGTTAAGCGAACCTGATGTTAAGTTTATTGGTAAAAATTGGGCTGTGAAACGATTCCAAGCTCATTTGCCAGAATTTAGACCAGATGAAGATGATGATAATTGAAAAAGGAAAGTAATGCTGAGATTATATAGGACTAGTAGTTTTCAATAGAAATGCTGTAAATACAATGGAACCAACTAGTTATTATTTATTTATTCTTTTTGCTCAGATAATTGTAGGAATCTGATCGGAGTCTAACATATAATACTGCGAAAATTATCAGTGAGAAAAAATTTGATTTTCATAGACATCTACAATTTTCCAACCACTTCGTACCAAATACTAGTTCAATAATGATATCAAGATTGGCAATAACTAGCCCGATACTACGATTCCATACGTCGAGAAACATATCAACCACCTCTTTACTCAATGCCAAATCATTTTTTCAAAAAATAACCAAATCCAAAACCAAAAAGCCATCTAGCAATAAATATATAATAGAAGAACCCAAAGCATATAGTGATCCCAAGATCCAAGAATTCTATAATGAAGTATCAACATATTTATCAGAAGATGCAAGAAACATACCGATAAATATAAAATCCAAGATCTTGCAGAGTAAAATAGTGTCCCTTTTGAAGCATCTCAAGATCGACACTCGTGAGATTTTAGATGTATTGGAGTTGACTATAAATAATGGATTAAATAAACAAATGTCAGCAGAACTTTCAATATTGTTATTTGAAAAATATTATAATGAGATAATTGAGACACAGTCCAATTTTGCCAATTTGATAATTGATACATTACTCAAAAACATTGAAACTTTACCCAGTTCTGTAATCATTCGATTGATTGGTTATATTCAGACTAAACGAGCAGCAAACCCGAGAGATATCTTAAAAAGTCTTCAAAGTAGGATCAATTTCAACCAGTTTATGAAGGATTATTTATTGAATTTAAAAGAAAATGAAAAATTGAATCTTGAAATATTTGAAGCGTTGGTGGAATTGAACTATATAAGCGACGATTCAGTTAAATATTTGAAGCACTACATTGAATTTCTATTCAAAGATCATGAACCGGAAGTGCATTGTTATTTAAATTTGGAATATAATTTGGATAGAATACAGATGTTGATAAATAATACACTTGCTCAAGTGGATTTTGATAGCATAGAGGTTAAGACATTGATGACTTTATTTGAGTTGAATTGGGAACTAATGAATGCCAGCAAATGTCAAGAATCAGTTACCAACAGAGATAAAATTTTAAACCACTTGCAAGGCAAAATAGAATCCGTGAAAAATGTGATCTTCAAACAAGATCTCGATGATGAATCATTGGCTGAGATAATTTTATTTTCGAGTTGGCAATATCCTAGTAAGGCATTAGCGAAAGAGGTTTCTAAATTCATTATTGCAGATGATGTTAAATTTTCACCTTGTTTGAGGTTCCAACTGGAAATTTACCAATTGACCCACTCCAATAAACAAGAAACAGAACTATTGAACGAAATACTTGAAAAGATTACCCTACTGGATATAGATATAACCACATTGTATGAAAAAGTTATTCAAGCCTTGATGACTTCAGATATACCCGCCACAAGCAATATAATTACCCAATTGGTTCAGGAATTATCCGTTGAACAATCTGCCTATTCCTACAAGTATAGAATAGATAAGGCGATTTCCAACAATGAGCATAAAGCAGCATTGGATATTTACAATGATAGTATTGAAAATGTGACGGCGTGGCAACAATATGCACATGATCCATCGATTACACGAACATTAAATGACTTGATACAATGTGTTGTTCTAAACCTACCATTGAATGAATCATTCCCATTATTTCGAGACATCAAAGCCCAATTACAAAAGCAAATTAATATAGATACTTTAAACTTACTTGTATCCAAAATGCTAGAATCCAATTTCCCCGGTGACGTTATTGAGATGATGAATAGAGAGTTGCCCAAGATAAAAAAGGAACTGGCTATAAAATTACCAATTGAACAAAAGTATGGGTATAAATATTATCAATTATTCGATACCATTCATGAATTTTGTATTACCAACACCACAGATAAAAGAATGGTTAATAATTGGTATTTGTATACTCATTGTTATAACTATTTCTTCATTCCACATGATCGAATTTTACCCACGATGAAGTTTTTCTGTGAAAATGAACGATGGAACGCTGCATTAAGGATTTTCAATACTATGATGGAAATGTCACAATTACACGGAGAACATAATCATAAACCACCTACAAGAGATATGTATTTGTATTTGATCAATGAATTCGGGGATAAGTTATACGAAGAAGGTGTTTTACAAGTTCATGAAACGTTGAAAATGGACCTTAATTTACCTAAACAAGACAAGGAATTATCGCATACCATCATGAATGCATATTGTAATTTACAAGAAGTTGGCAAAGTTCGAGATCTTTTCTTATCGATGAGTTCTGAACGGAAAGAACTTGGCGGGGTAGATGAAACAAGTGCTGTATTAATGATTAAAGCTTATACTTATAATGATTTGGTATATGTTGAGAAATTCTGGAACAATTTATCAACGTTTGGGTTAGTCCCTGATTATGAAATGTTTAAACAAAATTTGATTGCTTATTCGTATCATGGACAAATCGATAAAGCAATTGAAATAGTAGGTACTATACTGGATTATGATTTAGAGTTGACCAGTGACTTACTTGTAAATATGAATAACTATTGTTATCAAATTGAAGGTCAAGAGAAGTTGAAAAATTGGGCAAAAGTACAACATCCTGAACTTTGGAAACAGGCAGTAGAATCAGGGAAATTGATTGATGCTTCTGGATTCAAACCCCATGAAAACTTTCTTATAACTGGATCAGATGTTGATCCAAAACATTCTCTTGAACCTATATACAAATAGATCTTGTACAGAAATACATAAAGAAATATTTATTTTTACTTCAACTTTGTATTGTTAACTTTGGTAGCGAACCGTAACGAGTTGATAGTTTCATTCAAATCTTTCTCAGCAGGGGATATGTTAACAAACATCAACGTCTTAGATGTCCCGCCTAGACTGTGCTTCAACAAATATGTCAACTTACTATTTCTATAAGGAACATGAGATCCATCCTTGAGGTTCAATGAGTATATGACATCACCAAGACACGACAATGATTTATTTATAGCTTGAGTTTCCTTTAATCTGTCACCTTCAGCTCTTGAATTGTTCAACCTTTCCGACCCGGCCAAATCAATCAAATTCAAAGTTCCACTACACGTCTCATTGGTCAAATGATTGGTGCCTTGTAAATCAATAACAAAAATCGAGTGAGATCTAGAAGAATGATCATTGGCTTTGGTGGCTGCAGTACTTCTTTTTTTGTTTGCGTGATCTAGTATATTTATAGCTTGCTCTGGTGTTTTGATATCAATGGAGGAGATGTTAGTAATGCTGGTTTTGCCATTGGCGTCATCATGTTTAATTTCATGCTTGGCATTGATACTGTTTGGATTTAAAAGATCAATTATTGATTCGTTGTAAATTTCAATAAATTTACCTTGAACAGTGTATGTCCAACCTTTTTCTTTTAAATCTTCAATATCGTCAAATATTTTCACAACTGACAAGGGAATCATCCCATTTATTGGGTGTGACATAGTGAATGTTTTACCGGAACCCGTTTGACCATATGCAAAGACACATACATTAGTGCCATCCAAAGAGCATTGAATTAATTGGGACAATTCTTCGAAAATTGCTTCATTCGACACTTGTGGTTCAAAAATTTTATCAAACTGGAAATTATAATTAGACATTGAGATTGCATTATTGAAATTTTTAGTGATTTGTAGCTCTTGTTTAGATTCAGAATTGATTTCTTGAGGAATAACGTATTCAATAATATCTTTTTTAGTAGTCACTTTTCGAATACGACAATAGACTCGAATATTCCCCTTGAGATCTTGTAATTGAGCATGCAATTTTCTTCTTTTAGTTTCTTGATCTATTAAATCTGATTTCATTCTTGTGATTTCAAATTGTAATCTTTTAACCTCTGAAGATCGTTTGCTGGATTTGATAACTAAGTTCTCAGTTGTTTCCTTTTTGCTAGCTAGCTGCTTTTCCAACGCTTGTATGTCAACTTCTTTGTTCTTATTCTTTGAATTTAATTGATTCAAGAGTGATGTAAATCTGTTGATCTCGTTCGTCACCTGCTCAGACTTTTCCGTCCTCATAACCTCAGTTTCCTTCAGCTTAAGCGATATTGTCCTATCGATATTTTTAAGTTCTTCATTCAATTCACCGATATCTTGATTGATTTGGTTAACCTGCTCCAATTCCTGGGCATGTTGGTCTTCTTTCAATTTAATCAATTTTCTATTCAAATCCAGTTGGCAATTTTTCTTCTCTTCTAAAATTTCTTTAATTTGATTTCTTAAATTTTCAATTTCCGCTTCATATTTATATTGCTTTTCAGTCAATAACTTATCCACTTGTGAGGTTATATTTTCTTTTAAGTTGTTTAATTTTTCCTGATGATTCATCTTCAATTCTTGGTTATTCATTTCGAAATTCTTGTCCAACATATCAAGTGAACTTTCTCTATATCTATTCAACTCGTTAATCTGTAAATTATAATCACCTAAAGCCCTTTCCAATTCCTGATAACTTGCTTGAATCGTAAAATTTTCCAACTGTTGCTTCTCCATTTCATTTCTCAATGTGGTTGATCTTAGTTTCAATTCCGCCAAATCCAACTCCTTTTTAGTTATTAGTTGTCTGAATCTATTTGGTTCAGTGGCAGTTGTATCTGTGGCCACAGGTATCTTACTAGCAAACTTTCTCATTTTGTTATTACTGGCAAATGTGCTGTCATGCAAAGGACGCTTCAATTTAGTTGAAGATTTTCCAAATTTATTAGAAGACTCTGTATTCTTCGGATTGCTCATTTTAAGTAATTTCTTAATTGTTTGAGAATTGTCAGGGATTATTATCAAAAATCAAAACAAAACAAAAAAAAACTGTACGCGCAAACATTCCCAAGTCACGTGGATAAATCCATTTTCTGTAAGCCGAAAAAAAAGCGGGCTATTTCGATGAGATGGATTTGGTTTTTTTCACAACACTAGTGTAATAAACTATTGATAATAATAGTAATTTTACCAAGCATGGCACCGGCACTCAAGAAACAAACAAGAGCAAGAAAACCTACTCCTGGAATCGAACAGGTCAAAGTAACTGTTGAAGAAGAGGTTCAATCCAGCTCATCGAATGAAGACTCCGACAACAACTCACCCTCTGATATAAACGATTCAGAGAATGACTTGGATGAAGAAATAGGTTCAGATGACGAAGTTGACGTTGCAGATGTCTCATCTTCATCATCAGAAGATGAAGGTGACGATGAAGGAGAAGAAGAAGAAGGGGATTCGAATTTCCCGAAATTGAAAAAAAGAAAGACTAAATCAACAGAAGATGGATCGGAATCATTTGCCAATGCATTAACCTCAATAGTCAACTCCAAACTTAAAGCATACGATAGGAAAGATCCAATATTAGCGCGAAATAAGACGACTCTTAAGAAATTGGAATCCGATAAATTAGAATCAAAAGCAAAAAGGGCCCTATTACAAGAAAAGAAGTCATTTCAGGATAATACCAGGGTGAAAAACTTATTACCATCAAGTGATGAACCAGAAAAAGTACGTGAAATAATAGAGAAAGAGAAAGCATTGAAGAAAGTGGCACAACGTGGTGTGGTTAGATTGTTCAATGCAGTTTTGTCAACTCAAGTAACAACTAATCATGAAGTGAGTAAAGAGAAATTGGGAAAATCGAGAAAAGAAGAATTGATGACTGAAGTTTCCAAAGATAAATTCTTGGACTTGATTGCAGCTGCTGGTAATGAATAGATAATGATAAATATATACTCTCTTTTCTTTATTTTTAATACACAACAATACATACATATCGTTGTAGCATCGCTCATTTAATAAACCCATTAATTAATTTTTCAATGCATCCTGCATATAAACTATCAACAATAAAATTGATTGAACCAACGTTGAGAAGTCTCCAAGGAAAAAAAGTGCCAATTTGCTATCAGGTCAACATCTTCAACCAAAATTACCAAGCAAAAACAATGGTATCAATTGTTAAATACGCAGCATGTTTGATGTTTTCTAGCATCCCAGCAACGCTTGCATTTTCCGATACTGCACCAATTATAATTCATTCCAACACAAGACCAACTACCAAACATAAATATATCACCAAATTCGGTGATGCTCAATCGGAATTGAGCGAGATAATCAGTGAGTCATGTGTAAATTCAAAGTCATTGTATGTTTATCAAGTTGATGAGTTAACTATTGAGTCTGAATATTCATGGTTGGTCAACAAACAAGGATACCCGAATGTATTGTATGAAGACGAAGGAAACACCAAGTTCGCAGTTGATGGATGTGAAAGTGTTGAGACCCAAGTTTTGAAATCTGGGTCTTTGAAAGATATCTATGAACAACGTAAAGATGACGACTTTATCATTCAGGTATTGCCTAAATTCACTACCGGACATTCTTTAAAAGCCATCAAGCAAAAAGTTTACGATTTATACAATGATGAGGATATAGTGATTGGTAGAAGAGAGAATGATGACGATGAAGACGATGCTGAAATTGAGCAAGAAATTGAAAATGATTTTGAAATGGCCGAATCCTTGGCTGCTGAAGAGACAGAACCAGTTGATATTTTCGATACTGATAAACATATGAACAATGGAACCATTGTCAAACATGATAATTTATTTACCAAATATCAATTTTTCACATCTGGTATTTGGTCCGGTATTCTTGTTTCTTTATTCTTATTGTCTATTTTATACGGTGCTTTGAACTGGCTCTCAAGTTTAGAGATTACTTATGCATCTTTTGAAAAACCAGTGGATTACGATAAAAAGAATGAATAAATGTAGCATCTGTTTTATATATTAAAAAAAAAATATACAATATACAAAGATTAGTTAGTATACATACGGAATAATTTTATAAGGCACCAATTGTTCGTATTTTGTCCAATCGTCACCGTATTTAGCTCTACATTTCATTTCATCTCTAACTTGACGATGGATCAACAAGGATGCAAAATAAATAACGTAAAAATAAGTCAAAGGAGTTTGGAAACCAGTAGGTAAGCACCAAGACAATCCAATGAACCAATCACCCAAATAATTGATATGTTGAGAATATCCCCACCAACCTTCAATCAACAATTTCGATCCTGTCTTTGTAGTTATACTTTTCAAATGAGGTAATTTCCCCTGTCTAAAATCTGATTTTTGTTTATTTGCCGACCGGAAAATATAAAACCCTAATGCTTGTAAACCAACAATCAATCCACTTTGCAACAACCCTAAGTCAACCGCATGTCCCTTTATACTTAAATAACGTGCTTGTAAAGAATACGTCCATGGGACCCATGCCAAATCTCCAAAACTTAACATGAATCCAAACCCATCCGTAGTGATATCAATCATTGTCAAACATCCTTCTTCATTCAACACCCCGTCAAATATATAAAATGCTTGTAAGACATTAACAACAATCATGGAATCAGATACACCGAAAGTATGGTATTGTTGATGTAAACAACTCAAGTTGATTAATAACCATAATAACATCCCAGGACGTAATTCACAAAACAATTTAATGTCCCAATTCCCGATTCTTGGGTTCAATTCACGACCTATGAACCAATCATAAAATGGATTCCCTGTGTTTCCATTTATACTCAAGATTCTTTCTTTGGTGCCCACTCCATTTGGTTTGTTCAATGGGATAAAGGAAATGATGTAAACGAAACAAGCCAAAAGGAATGAAAATATTATACACACCAAAGTTAATTGGAATTGATAATCATAAATGAATTGTAATTCCGGCAAGTAAAAGTTATCCAGTTGGAATAATCTAGCCAATAACAATACTATTAATAATGAACTCATACTTAATCCATTGATTTTATATTGTAAATAGGTTCCATCACGTAATTTCACACCATCTAATGATTTCCCAGGTAAAATTTGATCTAAAACAGTCAACACGACAAACCAAGTGATATAAACCAACCAACATGTCTTGTCAAAAACCAATTCAATAATATCGCTGGTAGTTGTCGGTAATTGTTTAACAATTTCGTTGATTTGCAAGTTGATTCCTTGAAGGGTGTAGGTTTGATTAGTGATTAATTGGAAAAATACAACTAGAACAGGTAAACCAAAAGTAATTCCCAATGCTCCAGGAACACCGTTGAATTCTCTGTGAATAGTGAATGGATTCAAGTTCGACGACAGCATGATGGTGAACAGTAAAATTCTTTAAAGAAAACAAGTGAAAACGAGGCAAAGTTCTTGTTGTGTTTGGTGATATTTGCAGATTGCAATTTTTTTTTTTTTTCAGTCGTTCGCGGTACGCGGTCGTATAATTTACTTTTGGGTACGATGAGCTAAGTGCGCAGAGCGCAAGGCAGAATATAATAAACGGGTTTTTGACAGCTCAAACTATTAAGTATGAACCTGTAATGTTTGATGCCTTCAATAATTTCAATATTCAGTGGGAATATTCTATAGAAACTGAAAGTAAGCAAAGGTAACTCATATTTCAGTGGTTTCTCTTCTTGTTGCAAACTTGACAAATACATTCATTGCCGACCATGATCCGGATAAAAATTTGATTTCGATCCGGATGAAACAAAATTTCTAGATTTCCGAATAGAAGTGGCGGATTCTTAAAACTACTTGTATGATTGGGAATCAACTCCATCTTCTACCGTTCTCCACTTCAGAAAATCCACCCCATCGTAGTTCACCACACGCGTATTGTAGTATACTCAACACCCCTCAGGTTTTGGTGACACTCTACTTGCATAGGGCTACAAAAAGAAAACAAAGTACTTAGCATAATTCTTGATACCGTTAAAACGAGCAAGACGGCATTTTGTAGATTGGTTCCCCCAGGTTTGACATTACAACTTCCCCAAAAAATGAATACCATACTACAAAATGGAGTAATTTTTATATTACCAACGTCAGAAACCAACTACTATACGAGAGAGAGTAGTATGGATACAACAAAAACGTTTATAGTGTTGTCGCTCATTACAACTACGATGACGGATATTTATTTTGATTTTACAGCAAGAATTTTTCACATCACCAACCGTTGTATGGATGAAAAAAACTATAGAAATCTCCATTATCTTCGTTGTCATTGCTTTTCGGCATCAAATAATGAGACTATTATATTTCAAGCATAATAAGTATAGGCTAAAAAGCGGATTATTTATCCACTTTGATGTCTAATAATTTATTGTAAAATTTCGTTGATGCATGAAAATAAAAATTGTAATACATGTGATGAGAAAATCAAAAGCTTTTGCCAGTGGATCTAACTCGCAGAGAAATATTTGGGCTATTGTTTTTCAGTCAATGATCTTCAGATGTGGCTAATGAATTGACATGAATGTAATAAACAAGTTATGTTAAGTAATAACATGGGGAAAGCAAAAATATCAGATTGAAAAACGTATAATTTGCGTTGTTATTGTTGTTGATTTGTTAA
The DNA here is from genome assembly GCA_030557085.1 of Candida gigantensis. Classification (NCBI taxonomy): domain Eukaryota; kingdom Fungi; phylum Ascomycota; class Pichiomycetes; order Serinales; family Debaryomycetaceae; genus Candida; species Candida gigantensis. The sequence continues at coordinate 26,244 of JAKTVG010000391.1, forward strand.
GAAAAAAAACAATTATGCAAGCAATAATTTAACCCGATTAGGAAAGGTAATTGAATTACACAAAGTTAAAGGTGCGTACCATTGCATATCCACCCACGCCATTTTTATTCAACTTGTTTGATTGTCTTAAGTAAGGCTTAACTATTAATTTGCTTATTGTCACAAGAAGTCTATTGATTCATCTGAAATTTGCATATGTTCTGTCCAAAGTGGAAAACAAAACCTATTATCGGCTTGTATTGTTGGTGTTGAAATCCGTCTGGTCTAGAACACGTCTTGCGAAGAGGATGGGAACTTTGAAAGGGGGGAAAGTGGGGGGTCTCAGGGGAGAGCGGAGTGAAATATGACATCAACTAATACAATTGGAATGAGGCGGACCGACTGACCCATTCTATACATTAAGAAGTGATACTTGTTACATAATGCACGATTCAGATTGAAAAATCTGAAATACCACGCAGTATGAGTTACTACGTTGCTAAGGGGAGTAACAGAAAGAAGTCTGTGACATATGCTGTTGGTTCACAAGGTACCAAAACAACAACCCCGGGTGAATAATGCTAATATAATGGGTTAGTTGTGTGTACAAGTCAATGTTTCATCGTCTAATTTTAATTTTTTTCGGTTGATTTGCATTTCCATTCCCCTTGTTCTGATTCTTCCCTCTTTTTTTTGTTTCATCCCCTTGTCACAACTGGTACTGTGTGTATCATGTGTAGTTGATAATAGTAGAATAAGTATTAGTATCTTCTACTGGTAACGAGGTACTCTTGAATAAACACAAGACAATTAGAAGCGAATAAAAAGGCTAAACTGGAAATCGAAAAGTTTTAGAAAATGGAAGGCCAAGAACAAAGAAGAAAAAACCGGTATTACTTGGTTATGTGTAATATTAATCATACTGCTAATTAACCAGCATTATGGAACACTAAAAAGTATTGCTTCTTCTTCTCTTTGATAAGGGCTACAGATGATGAAACAAGCCGGGGCCACACACTTTTATATTGACTCCTCGAAAATCTTTGTGCACGTTTATCTGTAAGGTTACTATCACAATGATTTTTAGATCAACAGTTGAATTTGCCAGGGGAAGGGGGCTAGCATGAGAAGCTCATTGGAAAAAAGCAGGTCTATCCTTGAATGAAGAGAAGCAAGAGGGTTTAGTTGTAAGGCATTTGCAGATTTCTTTAAAAATCAAGATTCTAGACAATAGGGGGGGGGGCCAATATACACAGACAAAGACGTTGGAAGGCATGCACCACATATACACAGTTTGTTCTATTTTTTAAGTATTATCTGTTTTGGAAGATTAAAAGAGAAGATATATAAATCGTGGAATCGCATTGTTGTCAAGGCAAGTTTAAAAGTTAAAGTTTGAAACATATTAAACCAAATTTGAATTTATATTCATCTAAAAGTGAGCCAGTTTTGGGTTGTTGTAGTTAGTTAATCTCCCTTGTCCTTACTATGTTTCTCTTTGTCTTATTTCATTATACGTTTAAGCAAAGTTACATAGCGAAATGAATCGTTTGGGTTGGGAAGTTTTTTTTTTTTTTTTTTTTTTTCATTTCATGTTGATTCTGTGAAAGTTGCTGTTGTATTTATTATAATTGATATGAGTAGATGTAAGTATATATATCTGATTATATCCTTGAGTTAATTAATTCGTACTTTTCTCCCCCCCCCCTTTTTTGTTTTATACTTCTTATTTTTATTTTTGGCTTTTGTTATAAATTATTAATTACTGGGATTGTTGATTTATTTTTATTTGTATTGATATTTTTATTTTTTTACTGGGTTGGTTGTTAATTAAGCTTCCTAATCGAGATAAATTATTAATTGCATATTTATATATTACTACACACACACACACACACACTAAACTATTACCACTGGTTAACTTAACTTCCCCCTGTTTCTACTTCCATTACAAACACTTCACCTTGTTAACTATAACTATTCACACCAGGTTATCTACGTTTTATTACTTGTTGTTAATAGTTTCCATTCTTCAAGTTCACTTTAAAATTTATATTTCCCCTTTTTTTTTCACTTTTTTTCCGTACAACAAGGAAGGACAAAATTTCAAGTTTTCCCACATTCCAGTTCACTTCATTCATTCCCATTCATTGATCAACATCAACTTCCATATCCCCACCCATTCTGGATCCTCCTCGTTTTCACTTACTATCGTTTTCACGGTCTGATTTACATTTTATAAGTTAAGCGGAATTAATTTATGAAACCAAAAAAACGGACACAACTTTATTGATAGAAAGGCACAGTTTAATCACAACTAAATGTCAAACCCATATCCTCCCACTGATAACCAGAGTGATAGTAATAACAACAACAGAAACTTGATTCCTTATTCTCAACACCCACAACACTTCCAGCCACCAAATCAAATGAATCAACATCATCCACCACCATATTCAGTACAGTTACTACAATCGTCACCACATCTACAAAATAGCATACAACCAATGCACCATCATCAACAGCATCAGCATCCCCATCCCCATCCCCATCAGCAACCTGATCCGCAAGGGCCTCCACCACCGCCACTGCAACCCCAATCTTTTGTTCCAGCTTCTAATTCTTCTAATTTTTTTCCTAACCCATTCCTCATACCGCAGGGCATTCCACCACAATCTCAACAGCAACAACAAAATTACACTTTACCACCACCTCAAGCTATCATAACCAATATCAAAGATATTCCGCCTGGTTATAACGCGCCTCAAAAGAAGCCACCACCACGGTCACCAGTAACTGGACAGCAGACACCAAAGAAGAAAAGAGGTAGACCACCAAAACCTGACTCATTGACTCAAAAAATTACCACGCAAATTAATATCAATGTGAATACTTCACCATTGAATTGTACGCCAGCGGAATCACATTCTAACCTGCTGATTAAACAAGGTGCCCCTGATGTTTTTACCCCGTTAATGCGAGTAAGTCCCACAACTAACCAACAACGAAGAAAGAGAAAATTGTCAACTAGCAGTAATGGAAGTAGTAGTGATGGTTCTCCAACTATTAAAAAATCAAAGGCACCTGGCAATAAACAAAATGGCAAACAAAACGGCAAACAAGTTGTGGCACAAAATATTGCAACTAACTCTAAAAATAAGACATATAATAGCAATAAAGATAGAGATAATAACAATCCTCATTTAGTGACGCCGTTATCGTCATCTGCAGAGAATCATTTCCCTGGTTCAGAACTGTCTTATCAAATCAATTATAAAACTTTGGATAATATATCAATGATCACACAATCTCAAGGTTATTATAACACGCCACCACCAACTTCTACAAACCACACTTTTATTGCCACTCCTCATAGCCAACAGCAACAGCATCAACAACAACTTCATGACCAATTGGATAGATTGTCAAATTCCAATTTCCCTACTCCAGTCGACCATGCTAAATACGCTTCAGAAACTCGTCATCTTGCTAAAATCAATGAAAATAAACTAGAATCGCCAACAAAGAATTTGTTGCCACCGGTATCACTAACCACTAACAACAACCTTAAACGTGAAATGGATGATATCACTACAGAAATACCAACCAAGAAGGAACTAGATTCAGAAGTCATTGAAACCAAAATTAAGCAGGAGACGATGCCAGAACCTAAAGTCAAAGCAGAAAATCCATTAGCGAGACGAAAGTCTTCAGATGATTTCCTGTTCAAACTAAAAATTGATGGTCTGGGGAAAGCTGTCTTGTCAAGTGACATATTTGCCCCTGTAACAAAGCCAAAACAAGAAGACACTACCACCACCAGCATACTGACGGAAGATGATAAAACATCTCCACATACATCAACCACTGGTTCCCGTCTACAAAGTTCACCACCTAGTTTAATGCATGCTAAATCTGCTATTGGATTAGATACAATGAACAATACTGAACAGAAACCAAAAGCCCCATTAAGAAGACACAATTCAGACATTACAAACATCAGTTCAATTAAAGAATTAATGCCGTCACAGGTCTTACCTTCAATCAATGAGTCAAGCCTACCTTCCAATTTCAACAATCCACAAACTCCCAAAGACACTTCTTATGCATGTATGCCAACAGGTTTAACTCCATTATTTAATCTAACTCCACAATTTAATGCATTGATGTATTCAGTGATGAATTTGAATGGTTCACCACCTTATAAAAGAGCCAATAATCCATTTTTGGTAAATCAAGAACTATTTACTGGTAGTTCAGGAGGAGCCACAGATACAACTACAACAACTGCAAATCAACAGTTGGGAGAATTGGCTGAACATCCGCATTTGGAAGAGTTGCAAGATTCAGATACTATGATTATAGCTGATTTATTGGATAGTAAATCTCGAAAAGACACTATTGTGGTAGAGGATAACATCAAGAAAGAAGAAACTTCTCAAAAGACCAATTATCTGCTGGCTTCGTCCTCTGAAGATTCAGGAGATGCAAGATCAGCATTGAAGAAGATTATCAGGAGGTAGAAATAAACATCGTTGCTTAGGTTACCTTTTCCTTTCTCTCACGTCATTGTTTGAATATTTTAGTTTATATATTTTTTTAAATTCGTATTTTGTAGTTTTTTGTTTTATATATTTGTATAGTAGTTTTTATATATTCGGTAATGTATTATATTATCTCATTGATCTATCAACATCATGCCTGTTGCCAAAATAAATGTATTATCTGTCTCTATTGTCACTCCCTCCGGGTAAATCAACCATCCTGCATATTATACACATCACAATTTTTTTTACATTTTTGGGTCGTGTGATTCTCAAACTGAAATTTTTTTCTCTTTTCGCTGTCTTCTTAATAAACATATATCATACAGAAAAATTTTTCCTCTTCTTATTTTCACTCCTCTTTTTCTTTTTCTTTTCTATATCAATTATCGAAACATAACTAACAATGTCTCACAGAAAATACGAAGCCCCACGTCACGGGTCCTTAGGATTCTTACCAAGAAAGAGAGCCTCTAACCAAAGAGGTAGAGTAAAGTCATTCCCAAAGGATGTTAAATCCAAGCCAGTTGCTTTGACTGCCTTTTTAGGTTACAAGGCTGGTATGACCACCATTGTTAGAGACTTGGACAGACCAGGTTCCAAGATGCACAAGAGAGAAGTTGTTGAAGCTGCCACTGTTGTCGACACTCCATCTATGGTTGTTGTTGGTGTTGTTGGTTACGTTGAAACCCCAAGAGGTTTAAGATCATTGACCACTGTTTGGGCTGAACATTTGAGTGAAGAAGTTAGAAGAAGATTCTACAAGAACTGGTACAAATCCAAGAAGAAGGCTTTCACCAAATACTCTGGTAAATACGCTACTGATGCTAAAGATGTTGAAACTGAATTGGCTAGAATTAAGAAGTACGCTTCAGTTGTTAGAGTTTTAGCTCATACTCAAATCAAAAAGACTCCATTGTCTCAAAAGAAAGCTCATTTGGCTGAAATTCAAATCAATGGTGGATCTGTTTCCGATAAAGTTGATTGGGCCAAAGAACATTTCGAAAAAGAAGTTTCTGTTGATTCTGTCTTTGAACAAGATGAAATGATTGATGTCATTGCTGTCACTAAAGGTCATGGTTTCGAAGGTGTAACCCACAGATGGGGTACCAAGAAATTACCAAGAAAGACCCACAGAGGTTTGAGAAAAGTTGCTTGTATTGGTGCTTGGCATCCAGCTAATGTTAACTGGACCGTTGCCAGAGCTGGTCAAAACGGTTACCACCACAGAACTTCTATCAACCACAAGGTTTACAGAGTTGGTAAAGGTTCTGATGAATCTAATGGTGCTACTGAATTTGACAGAACCAAGAAAACCATTAACCCAATGGGTGGTTTCGTTAGATACGGTAACGTCAACAATGATTTCGTCTTGTTGAAAGGTTCTATTCCAGGTATCAAAAAGAGAGTTGTCACTTTAAGAAAATCCTTGTATGTTGACACTTCAAGAAGAGCTTTGGAAAAAGTCAACTTGAAATGGATCGATACCGCTTCTAGATTCGGTAAAGGTAGATTCCAAACCCCAGCTGAAAAGCACGCTTTTATGGGTACTTTGAAAAAAGATTTAGAAAACTAAATAAGATAGGTTTAATTTTAAATAGTTTATAAATTTTCAACTCATAATTTATCAATCCATGTAGTTTCCTAAATTTCGCTCTTATTGTTCGCAACCAAGATCTGAGAGGCAGGGGGATGTAAAAGAAAAAACATGGCCCAAGTAGTTCGATCTTGCAATGGGTATGTCTTGACCCAGATCTTTACTAAATACCCTTTTTGTTCACCTTCGTGATGTAAAGGATTAATCATTGATAGAAGTTAGTCCTTTTTCAGCTCGTCATTAAGGAAGAAAGGAAAACTAAAAAGAAATCAGCATCCTATTATGTCCGCTCTGTTTTTTCCATCCATTTCCATACGTGAAGAACAAGACAACAACAACAACTCCACCAATACAAAAGACGACATCAGCCTGGAGCCTCTGGATGACTTTCGAATATTTGTATTGGCATTCTTTCTCCCAGTAGTTCTGTTTATTGTGATTCTGTTCACATGGACCGTCTGTTACATCAGTCTAAAACTACACCGTGCTCGTGCTCGTGCTGGTATTCGTCGCCGACGTGAGCCAATGCTTTTCACTAGATGGATGCATCCTGGGTTTTATAAAAACCAACCATCATCGAATGATTCAAATGATGCAGAGGTAGAGGAAGAACTGATATTTGTAGACGTGCCGGAATATGCTGTGTTGGAAAGTGAAGTAGATATGGGGTTTTATGATGAATATGGGGTGTTTCATTTAAATCCGGACTCGAAAGCTGAGGTTGTTTCGTTGCCCTTACAGACATACAAAAGAGATGGTGTCCATACAAGTAGGAGTAGTGGAGCTACTGAGTTGCCAGTTGATATTGACGATGAAAGTGAGGCCGAGGGAACCCCCACAAACTCCTAGCGCTATCAAAGATATAAACATGTAAATGTGAAGTCGAGATTCATTATTTTTGGTCTTGTTTGTAGATATCTTATTATCAAAGTCAGAGAATTTGTTGAATTATATTCAATTTTATGATGTCATATGAATTTAAATATTATGCATTAAGGACACATATCTATCACATGTATCCTTCTCTTTATATATTCAGTTCTTGTATGTATAATATCCAATATAATATAATTTTTGGTATGAATCAGACATGTCTTTGTCTTTTCAACCCATATTTGGTATGTAGTTTCCTAAATCTACCTCTTGTATTCGCAACCAATTTAGCAGAGGCAGGGGGATGCAAAAAAAAAAAAATTAGAAAACCCCGAGTTGTTCGATCATGGAGTGAGTGAGTTCGTTGGAAAATACCCCTTTGTTAGTCTTCATTATGTAAAGAATTATACATTGAGATAACTTAGTGTTCTTCCAGGTCACCAATAAAGAAGAAAGAGGAAATAAAACGAGATCAACATCCCATTATGTCCCTTCCATTTTTTGCATTCATTTCTATGCGCGAGGAACAAAACAACACCACAGCTGATAACTACAACAGGTGCTCCGTAGAGTATTGCCCTTTCTATGGCCCTCCCTTGTATAAAATCTTCTTGGCTATTATAATCCCAATCATTGGAGTAATAACCCTCATTTCGGTATGTCTCGTCCGCGATCTCAGACCAAAAGATCCTCGTCGTCATCGCCGTGAACCAATGATTTTCACTCGATGGATGCACCCTGGGTTTTATAAAAATCAACCATCTTCGGATGCTTCTAATGATGCAGATGTGGAGGAGGCAGAAGAAGTGGAAGAGGAGCAGATATCCAGTGATGTCGTGCCGGAATATACTATGATGGACAGTGAGGCAGATATGGGTCATTATGATGAAGATGGAGTGTTTTATCCAAATCCAGATTCAAAAGCTGAGGGTATTACCTTACCGTTACAGATATACCAAAGAGACGGTTTCGAAATAAGCGAGTGCGGTGCTGCTACTGAGTTGCCCGGTTATATTGAAGATGAAGAGGGCGGAACCACTGTACACACCTAACACTAATAAAGATGTACATATCGACATATCAAGTGACGGATGTGTGATCCCGTATTGATTTATTTGATCTATAGAAGTAAAGGAGATGTATAATGGTATATGAATTTAAATTTTATGCACTAAGAATACCCGTTATGTGTGTTGTTATTTTGTATTCAATTCTTGTATATATATTATTCAATAGGATTCAATTTTTGGTATAAATTGTCTCTGCCATTTTAATAAACATTAATTAATGAGCACTGAAAGTTTCAGTAAAGAGTAAATTTAATAATACATACAAGTTTAAACCGTGATTTACTATGAAATAACCAACAGACCTACACCTAGTACTACACGCATACCATGTTTTTTTTTTTTCGCACCAATTGTAATGCCAATTTTTTCACACAGTTTTGAGGTACCCACTCTTTCCCGCAATATTATAGATCACACACACTCTTTTTTTTTTTGCAAGAACAATGGCTATTTACGATTATCAATTGATATTAATCTCGATATATTCAATCATAGTAATTGGTATCCTCAGTGTGAAATTCATCAAACCATTGAATGAACTCTTACATTATGGCAAAACAGCGAGTCCTGAAAATGACACATCATTACCTCACCCACCCACTTTATTCCATGAGATAATTGAATTGGTATCGCATTACCTTGTTGTTCCAAAATCATGGTTTACGCATTTCTACATTGTATTATTTAGTTTGGCTTCATGCTTATATTTAAGTTCGTTTAAAGAATCAAATACACCAGATCCTGAAAAGTTTAAAAATTTGGTTTTGATTCATCGATTGCTTTGGATCCAAGGATTAAGAAGATTGACTGAATGTCTTACAATTATGAAGTTTTCAACAAAATCAAAAATGAATATTAGTCATTATGTGGTGGGGTTGAGTCATTATATCTTGATTATATGTGCTACGTATTTGGGATTATTGAAATATGGATCCCATAAAGTTTCTAATTTTACAAATTTCGATATTTTACTAATAACTATATTTGCAATGTCTTCATTGACTCAATTCCAAATACATTATCATTTATCCACATTGGTGAAGTATACATTACCTAATTTCAATTTCGTTGCTTCTCCTCATTATTCATGTGAGATTTTGATCTATACAGTTTTACTTGTGTTTACAATTAAAGATGGAGTTGATATGGTATCACTTACATTTTTCAGTGCATGGGTTTTTGTTGTGAGTAATTTGACTATTAGTTCACTTGAAACTTATAAATATTACCAATTGAAGTATAAGGACGAGTTTAAGTTGAAATGGGCAATCATCCCTGGGGTTTTATAAATCAAAATGTATATATATATTAGTTAGCGCATTGCTAGTATTCAAATGCAAAATGTAAGAGAGTTTATTTTCGTATTTGTCAGTCAATGCGCGTGTGTCTTTGCCGAACCTCTCTGACTGGTTGGGTGGTGCGTGGCTGGGCTTAGCTTTCCTCTCTGCCTGGATCTCGATTTTTTTTTCTGCGCCTACATCTACCACCGAGATATCTTATCCCACACCAATCACCAACTATCAACAAATGTTATTCCAGTCATCTTCGGCCCCAGAACAAATAGAGAGTCCCATAACGGTGCGGTTGGAACCGACTTCCTCCTCTATAATACACGGGTGCCCCGGTATCCCACGAAGTATTCCTCGAATCGAAACCGTAGTAAACATCAGATCAATAAATCAATCACCATTTCATCTTAAATCAGTGGTTGTGAAATTAATGACAAAGCAAAAAGTAACCATTCCGACTAAATTTGGGAGTAATGATGCATATAAGGATTTCAATATCTATGAAGATCCGGTAATGACTTATAAAGGGGGGAATTCCACCATGTATGGATTAGATGTACCGATACTAATACCGATTCCGAAAGATATCACACCTACGGGGTATTCACCTACGTTTGAAGCAATAACCATGCATAATCTAGTGGTGGCTGTGACTTTGGGGAACTCAGATTCACCGTTTGTTCATTATTTCCCCGTAGATATTAAGATGTATGACACACTCCCGTTGTACCGACAATATAATGAACCAATAGTGGAAACGAGAAACACATCGGACAATCAAGTGTTGGTAGAAGTGGCCATACCTGTGACTTCGATTGGACCCGGTGATGATTTACGGGTAATTTGTAGTGTGAAGACGAACGCTGGGAATAATAAAGTGAAGAAACATATCATGTTGAAGCAATTGACTTTTCAAATTAAAGAAGTTATAGAATGTTTTGATGGTGGGCTCCCTCCTAAAAAAGAATATAAATTATACACTGAAACGAAATCATTCAACAAGGAAATAAACACTCAAGGCGCAGCTGAAACGTTCACTGTTAGGTTCCCATATGAGAATGAATACTTGGAGATGTTCAATTCAAAGGAAGAAGTAAAAAAGGTCAATGAAGGTGAACAAGTTGTTACTGAGAGTTTTGCAACTACAATTATAGAATCAACAAACATTTCAAAATGTAAAATTATAAACAAATTACCCGATGGGGTCCCCTTAACTCATATTCAAGGTTTTACCCTACTGGGGAGATTTTATTCTATTTTTTTTGAAGTCGTCATCAAAGTGAAACTATCTCATGCAAATGATGTTGACATACATGTTCCGATAATTGTATGTCCTTTCAATAAGGAATCCAGCAAATACATATTGAGTTGGATAATGGATGAATGTGAATTGGCAAAAATCAAATTTGGCAAAGAATTCAATCGAATTTATTCATTGGCTTTTAGTTATCAGGAAATGGTGAAACTATTAAATCGATTTAAACAACAACCCGTTGTTTACGATACAAAAATGTCCATTAAGAACGCAACAGTAAAACCAACCAACCAACATCCTTCTGCTAACACACACCTTCTGAACTCGGGTTTATATATTGATTAAGTACTTCCTTAACACGTTTTAAATTTCGTTTCGTTTCAATTTCTCTTAATGGTGTAGTATCCAATGGATTTTCCTGTAGCAACTGACATTGGATATAGAATGATCTTGGAGTCAACCCAGTGTATGTTTTAAACTGTCGATAAAAATGCCATTTAGAAACCCCAATATGTGCAATAATAGCATCAATATCTAATTTCTCCCCATTTATAGCTCTATCATGAATCATCCCACATGATTCCTTAATAAATTCTCTTATTTTATTCCATCCACTGGATTGTTCCGGTTTACATCGTTTACAACTTCGGTACCCATTAGCTTTAGCTTCTGTCATAGTATCGAAAAACACAACGTTTTTCCGCATGGCCACTCGACAGTTACATGTGGGGCGACACACTATTCTTGTTGTTGTTGCACCGTAAAAAAACTCTCCCTCTGCTTGTGGATCACGATGGTACACTGCTTGATATTTGCAATCGTCGTTTGGATATTTCATTATTGGATTTTGTAGTTTAGGTTTGATAAATATAAGAAGATGAGGGGGAAAAGGACAAGAGAAAAGTAACCAATCATGAAATTAAAATCGGAATTTTTTTTCCATTTGTCTCGTTATGTTATATTATATGGTTATATTATATTGCGTGTGTCACATCAATTTATACGAAGTAGTAATATTCCTTGCGTCTATTATAAAATCACTCCTTTTATTTTTTTTTTTCTTCTTTCTTCACTCACTTAATATTACCACCACCAAAGCCCATTACATTATTTTTTAATTCCCCCCCCCCTTTTTAAGTGTTATTGTCTATTTATACATCTCGTTATTCTTGTCCTATTTTATTACAATAGACTATCCAATCATGATATCATCACCACCGGAATATGCTCCAACTTCCGCATCCTCATTCACGGTCTCAACATCAGACATATACAACCAAGAAATTACCAGATCACTGTTGATAAAAACTTCACCATTGCATAAATCAGTATATGACTCATTAGCAGAGATATATTCAATCCTACCCACTTTGGAAATGGTTGAGAACTCCTATCTTAAAGATTACATCACCAATAAGGAAATGTATACATCTACAACGTATCGATTAGTCCATCAATATCAAATGTTAGTGAGGATATTCAATGAAGATACTGACAAATTCAAATTCCTACAAGAGAAGTTCGATATGCCCGGTTTGGAATCAGATATGTCTAATTTCTTGGAATTATTATTGAAGAAATTCGATGTGAATTATCCACTTGCTGTGAATAGATTAAAGAATGGACTACCAGCTACGATTGAACGGATCAATGGAGCACAACCTACTAATGCAAATGCAAGGTTGGTTGCTGAAATAACGGGGAATTTTATAACTTGTATGGATGCTATTAAATTGAATTATAAATCAAAAGATCAATTACATCCTATTCTAAGTGATCTTGTTGTTAATATCAATGAATTGAATGAAAATTTACTGTTTGAAGGTAAATCGAAATTAATTAATTGGTTAATTAAAATTAATAATTTACAAACTAATGAACTTACACAAGAAGAAGCTGATTTATTTTTGAATGATTTAGATATAGCGTATAAAGGATTCTATACAACTCTAGAATGAAATATTTATACGATGGATTCAATTTGTTCAGCGTATCCTAATAGATTTTTAATCACCGATTGATTATCGACATTAGTTTCATTTTCAGTCTTTGTAAAATATATAACTCCATTTGAAAACTTCCAATTATCAACTTGATAAGTATCTTTCAAAAGTTTTTCAAAATTAGCATCAGATAATTCTTGAGGTAAATATAATAAATTCTTACAATTTGAAATTGGAATAGAATCATAAGTCTTTTCTAAAGATTTAGCAATTTCAAATCGTAATGCATTGATTAAAGTATCCACAAAATGTAAATATTCTCGACATGGTAAATTTTTTTCTTCTTTCAATAATTTCCAAATCTTAATATAATTCCCTTCCATCAAATTACTTTCCAATCCAATTGGAAATTGTAAATATTTATCTTTATCAGTATCATATTGTGTAGAATTGAAAAGAATCTCCAACTCAACATGAAACTTTGAAATCAACCCCTGACTTAATAAATATAACAAATATAACGATATAATCTTAGTTGCATCCGTATTTAATTGTGTCTTGGTCAAATTATGTAATTTAGAATTACTATAAAATGGTCGTAATTGAGCAAAATAATTCTCAAATCCCAAATAATTATTAGTTAATAATGCAGATAATGCCCCGATTTCTAAAATACGTTGAGCAATTTTTAAATCATTGATTTGATCATTGGTGCTGGTGTTTGAAACAAGTGGAACTAACAAATTATGTTTGATTAATTCTAGTTTGATAGGTGCAAGTAATTGTTGACAACTTTCATAATCTTCCTTATCAAAAAGTGAGTAAATCTCAGCCGTTAATTTCTGCAATGACATAATGTGGTTGGATTCAGGAAGTACAAGGAAATAAAGTGTAAAGAAACTTGGTTGAAGAATTGGATGGGTTTTCGCAGTGTGTTTTGTCGATTGCCACCAAAAAATATGAAATCAAGAGAATAAAAAATAGGTCGTGCAAAACACCAAAAATGGTTGCCAGATTATTTAAACAACCATTAACTATCATCATAAGCAGCTTGTTCATCTACTCTTTTGCTAAACTGTAATATAAATATGAAAATGCAACGTTTTTTTAAAAAATAATACATAGAAATTGAAACTGAAAATTACAAAACTAAATATAAAACAGAAACTGTTCAATAGCAATTAAATACCTCTCTCAGTTTTGGTCTCCTATCTGACCCTACTGAAACTAATACTGTGAACACCGTTGTTAATCTTTTTAACATTATCGGAGGCATTACTACTCAACGAAGTAACACTTCCATTATTTAAGACGACTAGATTTCTTGATCCATTGATGGTATAATGGTTCGCTGTGGGGAGCGTACTTGACGATTTTGTTTTCCTCAAAATTGCAATGTCAGTATTACTTGTTGTCCCACCACTACTAGTTGAACTAAGTGTACTACCTATCGATGAAGCACTGTTCAAACTATTACTATGATCGGCTGCAGATTTGGATTCTGCTCTTTTTCTAGGTGATTCCATTTGATTGAGGGAGGTTCGACTAGAATTAAATGCAACTCTGGCAGCAATCGAAGAAGCAGAAGAATTCTTTCTTAATCTATACTCTGCTGTTCTCTTTGTTGGTGATGTTTGTTGTGATTGTGATTGTTGGTGCTGCATCTCTTCTTCATTCACACTGGGCCATAATACATTCTCGGAATTGATGGAAGGTAATGCAGTTGATTTAGAAAAGGAAAAACTCTTCTTTCTTGTACCCATTTTATAGCTGGGAGAAACATTGAACGATGAATTGGTAGATAAAACGGATTGTGGGGACGAGGGTTCTTCATCAGTGGCAGAATTGTAATTTGCGATGCCATTAGTTCGAACTGAAGGGGATATGGTAACTGATTTCAAAGAAGGAGCTTTGTTGGTAACACATTGTGGACTTATTGGGGTCAACGGAGACGAATTTGATGCAGAAGTACCACCAGCAGTAGCACTAACAGCAGATGGAGGTGGTGGAGGTTTATACACATAACTAGTGTTTGATCTCTTTCGGGTGATTGGTGGTGGGAGTATTTTGAAGTCTGTGGGTAGTGATTGAGAATGTTGGCGGCCTTGTACGGTCTTTTCTTCTTTTGTTACTGTTGCCGTTGCCTCTGTGGATGTTTGTTGCAGTGACATCAGGACGATTGGACTTGCCAATACTTTATTGCCATTTTCAAACAATGGTGAGCCTGAATTTGGGGGTTGCAATGGTGCAGACAATGAAGATAAACTATTTATTTCAGATGCAACAGCAGCTGTATGGTCTTGTGCTAATATATCTCTTTTCATCTCTTCATATTGAGTGATCAAATCAAAACTGGATGAATATTCTTTGGCCATCCAGTTATTTTTATTCTTTAAGTTTTCTAATTTTTGCAACTGTGATATTGCTTCTTCTTTACTTTTAGAATGAATAACAATATATTTGACTAATTCATGTAAACATCCGATACTCCCGAACTGGAAACAAAGATGTAGACATGAATCACCATTCTTATCTTGAATGTTCCATTGAGCACCAAATTCCAATAAAAGTTTGGTACCTTCTTTAAAATTATGAATACAACTATAATGTAATGGAGATTGTTTCAAGGGCCCGCCCAATGAATTCAACCAAATTTTCCCCGGGAATTCTTGTAATAAATAATGCAAAGTTTGTGCATGTCTTTTCTCCATACATAAATGCAAGACAGTAGTATCATCAAATGCTAATAAATCCAACTCAGTATATTGATTTTCTAATTTGCCTAAAGTTTTGTTTATGTAGGATATTAGATGGAAACATATCAAGTAGTGGCCATAATAAGATGCATAATGTAGGTTACTCCACCCCTGATTTTTGGGATCAATGTTGAGCCATAATTCGGAGAATCGGGATAGTATTCTCTTGACTATGGGTAGATTGCCTTCAATGATTGCGTTTCTAACTCTTTCCAGTGGTTCTAACATGATGACATAATAGTGTAATAGGGATGAAGAAGTAAAAAGATATGACAAAAAAGATATAAAAAGATTATTTGGTTGTAAATAAAAAAAAAAGTAGACTTGGATATAGAATGTTGTAGAAATGAAGAGTTTAGTAATAAATTATACAACCAAAGAAAAAAAAAAAGAAATAAAATTAAAAAAGGGGATTTAGATTGTGTGGGAGAACGAGTGGAGTGATACCACTACAATGATAATTTCATCTTGTAATTGCTACCAAGTGATCGATTTATATAGCAATCAACCAACAAAAAAAAATAATTTATTGTTCCGCGGCGTGGCTGGCGGTGGTGGGCGGTACCAACTAGTACAGGATGGTGCGTGGTATCGTACCAAAGCCCGCCGCAGCACAAAAAAAAGGTGATCAAGGGAATGAAA
The DNA here is from genome assembly GCA_030557085.1 of Candida gigantensis. Classification (NCBI taxonomy): domain Eukaryota; kingdom Fungi; phylum Ascomycota; class Pichiomycetes; order Serinales; family Debaryomycetaceae; genus Candida; species Candida gigantensis. Next base: position 42,192 of record JAKTVG010000391.1, read on the forward strand.
CGAATGGGGGCAACCAAAGAAAATAAAAAATGGACTAAAATAGAATAAATTAAAATAAATTTCAAGACGTGTTTCAATCTCATTTTAAACTTTTTGAGCCGTGGTAGAATTACTATGGAGATAATCAGTTCATAACGGACAAGTTTATTGCACCATTACTGTCCACAGTTTTTATTTCCTCATTTCCTCTATTTCAGGGATAAGAAATTAGCTGACTATCTTCCCAGTAACAGGGTTGACCAAGGTCCAGGAGTATAGAAAGATTTTGTTAATTGGCCTTAAAGTATAATAAATCTTCATCATGGCTTTTAAACTTTTTTTTTTTTTGTTCTTTTTGTCCCCTTGCCAAATTACAGTGTTTTCGGAATAAAATTCGCACCTTCAAGAACAAAAGTTGCTTCCAACATACAGTGTTCGTTCTAAAGAAATAGTAACTTCGCCCTGTACCAAGATTTAAGTCGCTCCACAAAACTTACAATGCCATCTGACAACCATACAAAATGTATGGGAGCAATGCCACCATTTAATTTTCAGGGAGGGAAATTAGTTTTTTCTTGGTACTAACTTTCATACTATGTCTACCGCGAAAGTTGAAGTTTTGTAGGACGAACTTCAAATGGTGGCCCACTGTATCTCTCGTGGGTAGCAAATTTGGGGGACAACACTGTATAAAAGATCAATTTACACTAGTAATTATGCGAAAAAAAAAAACACTGTACTCTATTGTTTTGTTTAGTTTAGTTGTTTCCCAATTGGGTGAAATTATCTTTCCATCTGGCAATGAGGAACAAACTTTTTCATCTTGCATTTACTCTCACAGTTTTGCACAAATTTTTTTCTTGGTCGACCTGAATTCCGCGGCCCACCCCTCCGCCGCGCCACCCTACGCCCACTCTTTGATATCATACTGTATAGAAAACCCTCACATTTCCAACAATACAACACAGAACAAGAACAATGGTTATGCACGTGCCGTTGGATTGTTCATTCAAGCACGACTTCATTTTGCTAAGTTCACACAATATTGACTCAACCGATAATAGTTTACATGGTGACTCCCCAAAAAAAAAAACTAGTTCGAGCTTATCAATTGTACTACAGATATCCGGAAAAGCATATTCACATCTGGATTTGTTTTTTTTGGACCTTGTTTAAAGGATGCTTCAATCTATAAATGGCCTACGGGTACTTGTTCTATCAGACATTCAAGGGAACTTGGATGTCTTGACCAAATTATATCATGAATATCAGCCGATTGATTTGATTATACATACAGGTAATTTCGGATTTTGGGACATAAACACAATACAAGAATATAAAGAATTAAACTATCTTAAACAGATCGTTGCGTTTCTGGAAGTTTTAGAAGATGAATTGACGGAAGAATTGAACAATTTGAGCAAAATCACCACTACTGCCATGGGCCAGGGTCCAAATATGGGGGGAAACACCGAAGAATTGGCAATGTTTAAATCAAAATTATTGACATCTACAGAAACAATCAGTCAATTTCAACAGTATGCAGATGGGGAGAAATATTTCCCATGTCCGGTGTATACAATCTTTGGCCCTTTGGATGATCCCAAAATAATCGATAAACTACAGAACAAACAGATGTCCGTGCCTAACTTGCATTTAATTGATCATAAGAATAACTACGAGATTCAAACGGCTCCGGGAGTGCCCAATATAAAACTTTATGGGATAGGTGGAACTTTAAAAATACACAGTTTGTTTGATAATGGGAATTTGAATTATTTGGGAGTAAGTGGGAAATTGGGAGAACTATGGATCTCGTTACTTCAGATAGCTGAACTATACATCAACACCACCAATTCCAAAACTTTAAATATTGAAAGCAACAAGAATTCGACAATAAATATATTCATTAGTCATGTACCCGTGGTGAAATCCCCACTTTTGGAACATTTGGCAATCATAACCCATGCTGATTTTACAATCAGTCAAGGTTTACACTTCAGGTACCCTGTTATGGGGAATGGGATGAGTTTTGTCGATAGCATGGGTGGATCAGCAGGGTATGTTGAGAACTATCGATCCAAATTTTCGCGACTTCGAATGATCCTTGGAGAATTATGGGTTGTTTTAAAGGATGATTTAAATGAGCTTTTGAAACTGGATTCAAGCGATAGTCTTCGAAATTTGATTGAGTTGGGTTTAAGTTTATTCGATAAAATACCTGTATCAGTGACTGATTCACTGGAAAAGATCATCCCTTTAAGTTTATACCCTGATGATAATTCAGAATTGAATAAGAAATTATTGAAACGAATCAATGACTATTATTTCCAAGCATATTATAATCTATGGCATTTTAATTTATGTGATTATAGTAATAGCAAACCCACAACTCAGTACAATATCATGATTTTCAAATTGGATCAACTCGGTAATCTCAATCTCGATTATTGTTCTAGCCAGGGGTTCAATTTTGGATTTAAATTAACTGAAAATGACGATAAAGAAACATTGGACGATGATAAAGACGAAGAGTCGGTGCGGCACCCTAATAAGTCTCACAACAACAATCACCGTGGTGGAACAGGACCAGGGACATTTTCTTCACGAGGAGGCAGAGGCGGTTCAAGAGGCAACAGAGGTTCAAGAGGAAGGGGAACCTATCGAGGAAGAAACCGTGGTGGTGGTGGAACCAACAGATCGTCCCGATAATTCCCTCCATCTACCCCCAGTTACATAGGATAATTTTATATATGTGTATGTATATTAAAACAAATAACCGTCAGATAATATATATATATATGCACCTTTTTTCATTATATTTCATCCTTTCATAAAACTCTCTAATGATGTTCAAATGGTTTCTTAAGACCAAACATAACTGGTCCATCTTCTTTTATTCTCAACATAATCCAAAACCACATTGAAGCACCCATAAGTTTCGACGTCCATTTTATGTATGTTGGAATATGTGGTTTTGCAGCTGCAGCATGACGAATGTATCTTGCAGCGTGTCCAGCCATGTTGTATATGTTATATTGTATAAGTTAAGGTATCTAATCGTTGATGGTTGTCTATTTTTTTTTCCCTCCACTCATAAAATTACATTTGCTTAGATTTGGTTGGTTAGAAAAAAAAAATTAACGTGCTAGTCACGTGAGTTGAAAAAGTATCGCACGACACGACCCGGAAATATTTTTTTCTTTCTCCAGAGATGTTGAGGTTGCGAAAAAAAAAAGCTGCCCAAACGTGATTGCTAAAAAAATATGAAATCATGGGTATTGAATTCTGTATATTTCTATCCCTTGTCTGGATTGAGCTTGTGAAATTGTTTTACCGATAAATACAAACTATGAGCGTTGGGTACATATTTCAGTATTAAGTTTCAACGTATAATGGGTGAACCTATCTCACTCCAACCCAAAGAGGAAAGGAGATCAAGAAAAACGCAAGCACCTTCCAACCCCCCGACTGAAAATGGAATAAATTAGGAAGAAAAGGTATTGTGTTAATTTATACTTTTTTGATTTTCAGCTTTAGTACATAATGCATTATATGTTCTCTGATTTTCTTTTTTGGTTGGTTGCAGGGAAGTTGATCCCTTGACGTATTGTAGATCCATATGATCTACGCTTGGGTCCCAATTTCACATTTCTTGCAGAAACTAGAATAAAGCTCTTTGTCTCTCTTTCTTTTCCGTGACCCGCCTGTAACCCCCCCTTTTGCTCCTTCGCTTACCCCCCTTTCCGTCTCGTACGAAAATAAAACTCAGTGGGACTAAATTGTACGGGCGACTTGTACTGGGGGGTCGGGGGTTTATCCCTCATTACGAGCGATTTACAAAAGAACTATTTTCTTCCACATAATGATATTGCGGAAAGATTATCTCAAAGTTCCTGATTCTATTAAAATACTCGGTTTAGGGGGTTGGGTTGTCGATTGGTTTCGATTGGGGGTCAAGTTTCAAGTACTACATAGCGACTATCGAGACGATGGCTTTGTAAATCTGATACAACAGTTGAATAAGGGAGAGATACTACTTAATTCAATGAGTATACAAGATTAAACCGTGATGATGAGTTTTTAAGCTCGGAATTGCGAGAAAATCAAAAAGATAAAATTCTGATAGAGCAGAAGATCACTATTCTTCTCGCAATTATAAACACCTATGCGTAATGATTTATCAATGTACCGCATCACCAATCTAAAAACTTTAGAGTCCTGCCCAATGCTAAATATCTTGTTCATTGGGAGTGGAAACACACCAACTATACAAACTACGTACTATGAAACTTACGTGGTTTGATTTTGGCAGAAACGTAAAAAGTTCTATTTTATTTGTTGCGCACAATGCTGTTTTCGGATAAAATATGCACGGAAAATTATTTTCTTACGCAATATGTATGATGTACTGTTACGGCCGTAGGACGCCCTAGTTGTTATGTATCAAGGGAAGTCAAGGGCCTATACGAAGTTGCAGATAAAGTCATAAGTTGTGGTTTGTAATTATATGCAAGAACACAAAATGGAAGCATTTACCTTGGCTCTACTACGAGATTTTAATTGGGGGTGGTGGTTGTCAATTGGGAGAAACTATGCGGACTGCATAATATGTGAGTTGGTTTAAAAGGAGTTAAGGCAGAACATAACCTTATAAATATGCATCAAGCACATATAAACGATTAATATAACCCCATGTTGCCTCCGTTCTCTTTCATTTTAAGGTTTATTAGACCTTATACGTTTATCAAGGATCCTCCTAGATCTTGTCTTGTTTTTTTTTTTGGTTCCTCTTGATCGTGTCGCTTTTTTTTTTTTGTTGGCACAAAATTGTTTATTCTTTGAAACGATGGTACTACTAGGAGGCGGGGAGTAAGCATATCGCTAGGGGAGGAAGAAGACTATCGTGGAAAATAAGACAAGAAGGATTGCACCATTTCGCTTTGTAAAGCTGCACGATGTCCTAAACTGTATTGACCAATTGTTTGTGTTTCTCAAGTCAAAGTAAAGAAACAATTTTTGATAACATTTTGTTTTGAAACAAATTTGTTAGTTAAGCATACACACCCAACAGCAATTTTCGCTAAATAAATAACATACATCACAACTTGTATCGTTGGAAAACTCTTGACGAGGTTTTAACCTGTCCCAAAAACAAACAAAATATAAACAACAAGAAACTAAAAAAATGTGGTTTAGAATAAAAATTGTACTGTAGAGAATTTTTTTTTTTATTTTTCACCATAGAAATTGTTTGATGTTATTTTTGGGTTTTAAAATCTCCCAGTACCAGTTTTACTGTTTGAAACTTTTCAAACTATTAATTCTGTAAAATTCCCCTACCCCCCAAGCTATAATATGTTTGCCATACTATAGAATGTTTGGAATCAAATTTTCTCGAACGAGAGGGTCTAGTCTTCTTAAAACATTAGTAATCGTAATCTGGTTCCAGACATCTTTTGGTGCAAGCAATCACCAGAGGAGTTTTTTTTTGGCTGTGCCATTTTTTTTTATTTTTCGCAACTTTTGAAAACAAGTTCTACAAGGTAAGTTTGATATAAAATTTATAGGTATATATTTCGTTAAGACATTACATTTATTATATTTTTTGGAATAGGTAAAGGAAGGACGTAAATATATTAAATGAAGTTTTTAACTCTAGAACAAGCAGAATAAAACTCATCGAATATAGAAAAAAAAGCAACACAGATGTAGTTGAGTGTTGTGTGTGGGTGGTATATGAATGAAACCAAAATTTAAATAATAATCATTAAAGGAGTGACGGAGAATTGGAAAGGACGTTATTATTAGTAGGAACATTAAAATAATGATGAGTTTATAAGATGACAATAGCAACAAATTGGAAAAGGCAAACAAAAGGATAAAAAAAATTGTTGAAATAAACAATAAATCAAACCAAAGTTGGGGGGTAATAGAAATAAAACAAAAAAATAAGAACCAAACAGTAAACAGTGTAAGAAACAAGAAACAGAATGTGAACTGAAAGCAACAAAAAAAAACAGGCAAACAAAGGCAAACAACTCTATTGTGATGAATCAGGGCCACTCATTGGTAAGTTGGAAGTGGATGATAAGTATGAAGTAAATTGTGGTCTAGCAGTAGAATTCTCTGAACTCAAATCTTGACGAACAGGATAAAAACTCTCTTGCGATGGTGGTTGTTGAACTGAGCTTGGTGCACCTTGAACAACCATTTGATGGGTTTGAGGGAGTGCAGCAAGGTTTTGTTGAGGTTGATGATGTTGATGAAGGAGTTGTTGTTGTTGCTGTTGTTGTTCTTGTCTATCTTTCATGGCACGTTCTTGACCTCTTCTTACATCACGTTCATGTAATCTATAATGTCTGGTCATATTTGACTTCACGGAGAATAATTTACCACATCCATCCCAGGGACATTTGAAAATTTTTTCACCGGTATGAGAATAATAATGGGTTTGTAAAGATGAAGGACGCTTGAATTGCTTATTGCAAATACGACATCTATTTCTTTGTGCCGTCTCAGGAGTCATATCATGGACCGTGGCGGTATGTCTTCTCTTACGAGATTTTTTAGGAATAGATGAAGTTTGTGGATTCACAGGCATTCTTGTTCCATCTAATAGTGGTGCAGCAAAATGAGAATTATCATGCACATAAGTAGCAGCCAACGGTGATGCATCATAAACTTGTTGTTGTTGAGCACTGTTTGGCGGCGTTGCTCCCAAGGCATTCAATGGTGGTAATGATGGCACTAAGTAATTGTATTGCTCAGAGTTGAAATGCTGTGTGGTTTGTTTATCGGGAGTAACGGCAGCAACACCAATTTGTTTGGAATCATTGTTTCCTGGAAATTGTTGCAAACTACTAGTGCTATTAGCAGAAGTTGGACCTTGAGAATAAGCATAACTTCTTGATGCTTGGAGGTAATAGTTGTCGTTTTGGTTTGGTTGAGAATACATTTGTTGTTGTTGTGACACAGGTGTTTGAGAAGCTGTCAATTGTTGTGGTTGCTGTTGTTGTGGTGGTTGTTGACTTTGTTGTTGCTGGGCTTGTTGTTGTTGAGGTTGCTGCATCATAAATTGAAGTTGCTGTTGGTGTTGATAAGCTTGTTGAGCCTGCAAATGTTGCTGCTGTTGCTGCTGGTATGATTGTTGTTGAAAAAATTGTTGAGGGTAATCCATGAATTGTGGTGGTAAACTGGTTTGGACTTGAGAATACGGCATGTTTGAACGTTTATTGTTAGAATACTGACTTGAATTATTATTTGATGTACTATTTGTTATATTCTGATTGGGGCTATTTGACATTACTTGGTACTAATACATAGTAGAATGTCAATATTACTATATTATCAAAAAAAAAAAGGGCAAAATCAAATAAGATAAAAATCTAAAAAAGTTGGGGTTGAAGCGAGTGAAAGGGATGTGTGTTGAGTGTTCTTAGGGGGGTTTGGTTATTTATGGGGGTAGGTTTGGTTATAGTAGTTGAGAATGGAGGAGGATGTATTGAATAACAAATAAATACTAAGATCAAACGATGTTACAAATGATCTCAAATTGGTATGACAAGATATTGAGATGAAGTAAGACAGTAAACCTTTGGTTTGGAATAGATATATAAAAGACAAGTTGATTGTTTTCCAAAAAAGAAAAAAAAAATTATTCTTTGTCGCAAATATCCAATCCAGAAAAGTCCTGGGATATTTATATGAATGGCCATATGGGTTGTTATGCATGAAGAATTAAAGGCAAGGTAAAATAGAAAAGTCGATTTCCTAAGTAACCTTACACAGAACCTACAAACTTCAAAGCAAAAAAAATAAAACAGAATTTCCCTTCTCTTGTTTTAGTTTCTGGAGAAAATTCCGTGTTGAATTTATTAAACAGGGTGAACTAATTTTGTGCTACATGTTAGGCGGTAGAAATTATTTTGGTTATGAGCATCACTATCCGCGTCCTGGGTTCCCTTGTACTGCGTTTTTACTTCAATTTTAGGGGGCACAGCGAGGAGTTTTGAGACACATTTTCTAGACCTGCGAGTAGAGTAACTAAAATCCTTCCGTGCATGTCATTCAAGCTATATGACAGCAGATTTAACATTAACAACAA
>JAKTVG010000392.1:0-49852 GCA_030557085.1 Candida gigantensis
TAACTTTTTTCAAAAACCACATATATTCCTTGGAAAACTTCCTCATTATATCCCCATACAAAGGAGGCTCATCAATGGTGCCCATTCTCTCAAGTCTTCTCTCAATGGTTTTACCATCACTAGGTAAATATTTTATACTAATGCTCAACAATCGAGGATACGTATCAAATGATTGATAAAACTCAATCAAATCATCCATACGATTAAAATACACGGATCCCTTATCAAACTCAAGTAGAGATGATAACTTACTGCTCTTGTCATAGCGAAAGATACTCAATGTAACTTTTGCCTTGAGAATATGTGGGTATATAAATGGTGCCAATGGCTTGAGTTGTAAAAAAAATCGGAAAAAACAAGGAGGTAAGTATGACACAATTAAAGAAATGATTTCTGGTGGTAATTTCAACAAATTTTTGAAAAGAGCAACTGGTTCAATAAACATTTTAACTTTGTTAACTGTGTGTATGGTTGTGTGGTGGTTTGTTACTGATTATTCGTTCCTTTTTTTGGCAGCATTGTAGGCACCTTGGTGGAGTGTGTATTTTATTTTTGATCGCGTGAGCGGCTTTAAATTTTTGTGCATACTGTGTGTGCGGGGCATTCGAAAGTGTAAGAACCCTTTGTCGGATTATTTTCTTACAGCTAGGCAATAGATAGATTACAATATTGAAGATATAATTTAAGCAGTCATTCTCCTAAAATGGTCTTACAACAGAACATCAACTCAATAAATCTGATTATATTTAGCTGTGATCTGAAATTATCCCAGTTCTCCTCTTACTGAATGCGTTGTTTTGGTTTTTTGCAACATTCACAGCCGTGCGGTCACGTGCCGAAACAATTTTCCCCTTGATATTTATAATCAGCAGCTTTATCTATTTCCTTCTATTTAGTTCTGCTTATCACTTCGTACCTAGAATTGCATGATTTGTTCATAGTTACTTGCATTCAGCAACTGCTACTCATTATCAGGGAGCGTGCAACCGTATATTACTCTGCGGTTGGGTCATTCATCATCGACATCTATATCTAGAGCCACACGATGTACTCATCAATGTAACAACACCCCCCAGATGTTGTCAAGACATTTTAGTATAATTCCGTTCCAAATAAAAAGCCCAAAAAAAACAACAATCGATAATCACGAGGAGCAACCCCCCGCGACCCCGTGTTGCTTATCTTGTCAAAGATTTTAAACTCTGTCATTGCGCCGCCACCACAGGTACCAAACTGTTGTGTACCGTATGATTGTTGGGTTTGTTTTTTTTTTGGGCAGCTAGTAGTTTGACAAATTGAGCAAGATATCTATCATATATACGTGACTTTAAGTATATAACGGGTATGTTTGATTTAAGCTTTTTACTGTTTCAAAACGTTCAACTATTTGGATTGAAGAGAGAGAGGGAATAGATATGTATACGGACATAACAATAGGAACAAAATTTTTTTTTACTGATAAGGACAATAACAAACAAAACAAAAAGCATAGTTTGATGATTAACTTTTTTGGGGGAATATTTAAAAACGGAAACCCATACATCAATACTTGGCCCAGTTTATTTTTTTAAAAAAAAAATATATTTGATGATTTTGAATATCTTGGGATCCAAGCCGAGTCTGAATCCGAATCCACAGTTTTTTTTTTTGGATTTAGGCCCCGGGCTGGGCAGAGATTTTGGCAAACCAAAAACACGACAACCCACATATACAAGAGTGGGAATGACTGAATGATTCAAGTATTCTTCAAATACATTAGATTAGGTAAAGTAAAGTAAAGTATATAACAATAATTACATTGTAGAAACAAAAAAAAAAATAGACGAACATTAAATAAAATTGAAAGACAAACAAGATAAAAAATTAATTAACAATTAAAAAATATAATAATAATGAAGATGGAAGGTGTATTAACACCTCATTTGTATATGTGCGTGAGTGTTGGGAGATTGTATGTATGGAAGTGGTAGTGGTAGGAGGAGAGGCTTCTTAATTCTTAGCAGCGTGAGTCTTTTTGAATTTAGACACAAACTTCTTAAAGAAGTCATTCTTCTTAGGAGCCTTTTCGGTTTTAGCACTAGCATCTTTAACTTGAGCCTTGGCATCTTCAGCAGTAGTAGCTTCAGCAGCTTCAGTTTCAGTTGCTTCAGTAGCTTCAGCTTCAGCTTCAGTAGTTTCAGCAGCAGCTTCAGCTTCAGCTTCTGGGGCAGCATCAGTAATGTCAGCAGAAGGTTTAACTTCTCCATCTTCCACTTCAGCAGCAGCAACTTCTGGTTCAACTGGAGCTTCAGCAGCAGCTTCTTCTTCAGCTGGAATCTTAGCTTCTTTCAATTCAGTAGCAGCAGGTTCAACTGTTTCAGCTTCAGTCTTAGCTTCTGGAGCAGCTTCTGGTTCTGCATCTTTGGTGGCGGTGGTGGTGGTGGTTGGTTCGGTAGCGGTTTCAGTTGGTTCTTCCTTCTTCAAGGATTCTTTGGAGTCAGAAATAAAGATTCTAGAAACTCTCTTAACTCTATCTTTAATAGCCATTGTAAAAAAATATGTGATTATCTATTCAGTTGATAAATGTGGGTTGGAAAAGGGAAAATAAAAATGTGGTTCAATTTTTTTTGAAAAAATTGGGCAAAGGAGGAATATTCAAGTTAAAGTAAAAATTGATATACAAGTGAATATTGAAAAATATCAAAAAAATATAAGCAGAAGGAGAAAGAAAGAAGAAGAAAGAATAAAAAAAAAATTTGAGTTGAGAATTGAGAAACAAGGAAATTTTAATTTGTATTTATACTGCTGGGGGGGACTGTTTGGTGTTTCGGTTTACCTTGTTTGATCAAACCCAAACCCAATGGATTTATGTATGTGCTTGCACATTCTTGTCTATGGGTAAAAAAGTTTAACACGTTAAAAATAAATAAATAAAATAAATAAAAGAAAGAACGAAGAAAAATTTTTTGTTAGCTGATACAAAATGCAAACAAACAATACACAATGCATAATTCATAATTCATAATACATAATACATAATACATAACTAGAACACAAAGACCAGCAACCCAACCTCCCCTCCAAGGCACTAAAGGCAAATCCAAACCCAAAATACTAATATAATAGATCACACACAAACTTCTCTCTCTGACTGTTTTAAACTTTATTCTTGTTAGCCGGAAGAGGTAACCACCCGGAAACAAACAAACAAAAACACACCCAGATAGCAAAATGTTATCTTGTGCCGAACAACAATCAACAGGTTAATTATGAAGATACCAAAGGTATATATGTATCCGCAAGGGTTGAGAGATTGCAAGCGTAAAAAAAAGATTGTGCTATATGTAGCTGTATATGTAGGAAGTGTAGTTGTTGTAGTTGTTGTGTGATGTGGTGGTGTCCTTTTGCTGTATGGTTCTGTCCCCTCCTGTGTTGCTCCTGTCACACTAAAACTAAAATAATAATATCCCACTGTTCTGGTTTTAGTTGTTTTTAGTTTGCTGGTTTGTGTGACTGGGCGCACGGCTGTGACTGACCATTTTTTCCATAACCACCCCCGCCAGATTGAGTTGGCGGTGGTGATCCGTTTGGCCCCGCGGTGGTGGCCGAGATCTACTTAGAATCTAATATCACTACTGCACACACCAGACACCATACACCATACGCGTATTCTCTGCGTCATTTCAATTGCTAAAAGAGGTAAATATACAGGTTAAATTGACAACTATCCCTTACAACAATGAGATCAACACCGCCTTCCTGTACAACTGTATTCCGCTCGCTGCCCCTACCCTCTATTCTCTTGAATGTACCATTTACTTCCTGGTTCTTCATTTTTTGGCCTAACAATAACAACTGGAGAATATTGGCAGGAAAGATATCGTAAAAATGTGCAGAGTAGTTTTATGTGAATAGACTGGGAATGTTATTAATATCATAAAGGCAAGGCGGGTGTATGAGAGATGGATTCTCCAGATGAAAATAAATTCCCGCCTAAAATTTTCTGGTGTAAACGCATTTTTCCTTGCCCTCCTCTCGTCTCGTCTAGGGCTAAATTTGTTTTTAGTCTCATCTGTCCCTCTCGTCTCGCGTGTCATTTGTCTCGTGTCGTCTCGTGCGTCAGTTTTATTTTATTTTTTTCGCGTGTTGTTTTGTTCGTCTGGCCCAACGACAGGACAAGCTTTTTTCCATTGCCTTCTATTTTTTCTTTTTATTTTTCTTTCTTCCCGCCGTACTGGGCTGGCTGGCTGGCCGGCCGGCCGGCTCCCTGCCTGTCTGGTCTGTCTCGATTCCTTCCTGGCTGGCTGGAGGTTTACTAGTTCCGTGTAACTTTCTCCCGGGACAACTCTTCCATACTTACGGAATTTTAGTACGCCTCATCATACACGTCTACCAATCGATTTATAAACTATCATGCTATCTGTCGATCTTTTTTTTTTCTCTCTCTATTTCGATGAATCCCCCTGCTGACATTGTGTCACTGAATTTTGTATACATCTCATAACCAGCCCCTCCCCCACCACCCTGTTTTTCCATTCCATTCCATTGCCTTGCCCTTTGTCTATGGGTGCAAAAAGACGAAAAAGCACTCGATTAATGACATCATTCTCTTGATTCTGACCAATTGATCACTAGATTACAATAATCGATTGCAGAAAGTGCATTCATCATCTATTCTTTTGACCAACCTCTGTTGCACACTGGCCCAGCTCTTTATTATAACGATAAGTCCTGATAAAGTGGTTAGTTATACTCAATGATATCATTCTAAATATTTCAATAAACCAATTTCAAAACCAGCCCAAGCAGCATTTGCTCCTGTTTTAGAGAGAATTTTGTACGAAAATATTTAAAATTAAATCTTCGTTACTTTACAGTCTTGAATACTAACCCACCCTCAGTACTACACAACATTTACGATCTATAACGTCCTTACTCACTCTGTCAGATAAGTGAATATACAGATTGTTCACATTACTTGCAAGGTCTAGAATAGTTTATAGTGCATCACTAACATTTCCAATTTCGAGTCGTGCGCGATCTACCATAATGTAAACACTTGTTCAACGCAAAAAAAAATAAATAACAATAACAAAGCAAACAAAACTCATCATTCCCAATCTACAATAAATACCCAGTGATATATGTCAACAATGAAAGAATTCCGATCCAATTCAAAGACATCACATCCATCAATGCAACGAAAACCATTGGCTCCTATAGTGAATCGAGAATTCAAAATATCGAGACCACCTATATCAAAAGTAAAACAAACAAACTCAAGTTATCATCATCCAGGGTTGACTACACCTACTCCACGATCCCGAAGTGCCAGGGATACGACACATATGAATACGCCTCGATCACGAAGTGGTAGGGATACTACTGTTCAAACGCCCACGAGGAGCAGGAGGACGAGTTCGCGATCGTTCCGGTCTGGTGGTGGGGGGAGTTTATTATCATCGTCTCCGTTTGTGGAGTCACCACCACAACGAGAAGGACAACGAGATCAAGGACATCGGACGATGTTATCATTGGAAGATTTTGAAATTGGGAAAGTTTTAGGAAAGGGGAAGCTTGGGAAGGTTTATTGTGTTAAACATAAAGTACTGGGATATATATTTGCTTTAAAAGTGATGAATAAAATGGAACTTATGAATTTAAAATTGGAGAAAAGTTTAAGAAGAGAGATTGAAATACAATCCACACTTTATCATATCAATGTAACTAGACTATATTCTTGGTTTCATGATGATATCAATATTTATCTCGTTTTAGAATTCAGTATCGATGGTGAATTATATACCCATTTGAAAAGGGTTAAAAAATTTGATAATATCATTGCTAGTTATTATATTTATCAAGTCACAAAAGCATTGAATTTCATTCATCAAAGAAACATAATCCATCGAGATTTAAAACCGGAAAATATCATGGTTTCAATGGATAATATATTAAAATTAAGTGATTTCGGATGGTCAGTATATATTCAACCCAATAAACGAACCAAAAAAAGATTAACCATATGTGGAACATTAGATTATTTACCACCGGAAATGATTGAATCTCAACCACATGATTTTGCAGTTGATATTTGGGCATTAGGTATATTATGTTATGAATTCTTAGTTGGGAAACCTCCATTTGAAACAATCAATCGAAATGCAACTTATGAAAAAATAGCAAAAGTAGATATTAAATACCCTCAATATTTAGATCCTGATGCAATTGATTTGATTTCAAGATTGATTGTTAAAGATCCTGCTAAGAGATTAAGTTTGCCTGAGGTGTTGAATCATCAATGGTTACTTAAATATAAACAAAAATGGCCAAATCAAGGTAAAAATAATACATAGTTTATATAAAAATGCTAGATAGTAAATATTAATAACACAACTAAAAACAAAATAGGAAAAACAAAAAAGAAAAAAAACAAAACATATACAAAGTTGGCTCAAAACCTGAGTAAAGAAATGAAGGTAATAATAATTGAATCACGCATCTGCCTTTGATGGAGTAGCCACTGAATTCGTAACAGTTGCTTGCTCTTTCAGTTGATTTTGCTGTTGCTGCTGCTGCTGTTGTTGTTGCCTTTGTCTCATCAACAAAATCTGTTGTTGTTGCTGTTGTTGCTGATACTTCAACAACTGTTGCTGGAACGCCTGTTGTTGCATATTATTATGATTCGCAGTCATTCCAATAGTCTTTGACGGAGCTCTAACTTGATACATTTCACCAGGAATAGCACTAAATGATTGAGTAGGAGAATTCACATCTGATGGTTTTGCATCAATGTTTATTAATGCACATCTACCTTGTAACCCACCAATTGATCCTGAAATAGCTTGATTCGCCAAAGTTTGTTCATTATTCCCTCCCGATGCAGAACCACTAGCACCACCACCTGATGCTTGTCCATTACTTGATCCTTGTTGATTTTGTTGATTTTGTTGGTTATGATGAGCAGATATGATCAATGCATTGGCGTAAAATTCTCTTGCTCGGAGAAACCGATGTCGATACCTTACAGGCATAATAACTTTTCTTTCTAAAGGAAGAGTACTATTTTTAGAAACACCAGCAAGTACAGATTCTGTTTCTTCATCAGGATTTAAAATCTTGGTTGCATTAGCTCCAGTGGAATCTTGTTGTTCATGAAACGCAGCATTTTCTTTCCGTTGTAACATCATAGCATGACTCTTTGCTATATTTGCTTGATTTCGTTTATGATATTGTTGCAATAATACATCATAAGGTGCACTTCGACCAGGTACTGCACGTTTAGCACCCATTGAATGAGTCTTACATGTTAATGAACGGGCACAAAGTCCACCAGAAGGTAATGCGACCCCACATTGTTTTTCTATATCAACGGGTCCTTTTGGTTTGGCTACTGCTTTGGATTTAGATGATGTTGATTGGGCCAGTGCTTGCAGTTGTTGCTGTTGTTGTTGTTGCAGCAGTAGCAGCAGCAGTTGTGATCCAGGAGCAGTGGAGTTTGCAGCAGCAACACCAGCAGCAGCAGCACCCGTAGCACCACCTGAATTTGCACCATTTGCAGCACCAGCCCCACTAGCTTTTGAAGACGCAGCTGCTGCCGAATTTGCACCACCAGTAGTTGCAGCAGTATTCGCGCTAGCTGATGCGGCAGCTTTCTTCTTCTTTGGTGGTTTCTCCCCAGCTGATGCAGCAGCAGCGGCAGCAGCGGCCGCAGCAGCTTCTTTTTCCTTTTGCGCCTGCGACTTCTTATATTTCTTCTTTGGTTTAACAACTGGGTTACCTGCTGTTGTTGTTCCTGCTGCTGCCCCTGTACTATCTGTACTTGCGTTATTATTATTATTATTATTATTTTCTTTACCATTATTTGGTGCTGGTGTAGCATTTCTCGAACTATCAACCGATGATGCATCCATATCAGCCAATGCTCCTCCTCTACCTCTTTTCTTCTTATTTTGAGAATTATTAAATGCACCTGAATTTTCTTGCTGTTGTTGTTCTAATTGCCTTTTTTGTTTCATTTCAACACACTTGTTATAATGCAGTGATAAGCTTTTTATACCAATAGGACGTTGACAAGAATTACAAATCTTATAAGCTATATTTTGTGATAAATAAGATTTATCAGGATATGAATCACTAATATATTTATTTAAACTTGCTGAATCTTCAATTATAGGATCTTCAATATTCACACTTTTATCCAAAAAAGTTCCAAATTCTTTCCAGATTATAGATTTCTTCGGTTCTGGAATATCGGATAATGATGATTGTACTTGAGCTAATGTGATCACTTGATCGGCTTTTGTTGACATTATCTAGATTTCCAAATAAAATGTGGTAATAGTTATATAGATTTTTTTGTTTTTTTTTTGGATTTTTTGGGTTTATGTTTTATTAATTGTTTCAAAAACAAGTTGGGTGGTTACTTGCTCTTTCTTCTTGAATATGTTTGATACGTGGTGGTCTAATGATAGATAAGGGTGTGAATTAAAAAAACACGGACAGACGGGGTGTGTGTGTCAAATGCCTTGGTGATGATTACCGCGTTCTGGTTATTTGTAATTAATCCAATCTTCTGTAGTCTTATATTCTCCAATATGATTATGTTGCTTCTTCAATAATTTATATCTAGCAAAAACTTGCAGGTGGATATTAATGGTTGATGAAGTAACTAGAAGATGACTATTCTAATCAGTAATAATGGTTCGTGATTTATTTTTTTTTTGGTTTTATTTTTGCTCTGTTGCTCGTTTGCTCGACAATCTTTCCTTCGCCAAACTTCGATCTCGGTTCAATCGTCAAACCCTCAATAAGTACCCCCCAAATAACAGCAACTAGTCATGTTGAGAAGAGAAGCAACCACGATAAAGTTATCACCGGAAGATATCTTAGACTACGATGATAGCGTAGAGCATCAAAAACAGCAACAGGAACAACAACAGCAACTACAACAACAACAGCATCAACAGCAGCAGCAACAACAACAACATCCTGGTGATTATACATCTCGTAATATATTGCAAGAACTGATCAATAACAGTAGTAATAGTATCATGCCTGATTTTAAAGAGGAGACAGGATCTGTTCCGCAAAGAAATCCAACTAATCAGCAACAATCAAGAGATGATAGAATTGGAATACAGAGAAATTAGCTTCACTATTTATAAATGCGTAGGGCTATTTGTAGTTGCTATTGAGAGACAGGAATTAGAATCAAGAAACCGGACAGCTACTAGTTTCATAGAGTATGTGTGGCAACGGGCGTTCCTGCTGCCAAAAATTCGGGTGCCGAATTAGAGAGCACTTTGGAGAACACAATGTCTACTATTACATAGCACTTACTATAGAGAGTATATAAGTTTTCAATCGAAAAGTTGTTGAATATATTGCATATGGTGGTGTTTTTGATGACATATTGCTGGACCATCAATGGTTGATTCCACAGTAGTGCATGAAATACGATATTGGTGCATAATACACGAAAACATCTCCCATCTAAAAAAAATAGAATTTTTTTTTTTCAATTTTTCAGGTTGTACATCATTATATAATACCAATCATCAAATGGGATTTGGACGTATATTACTTAGTGCTAGCTGTGCTCTTTATCTAATAACTGGTGGCCGTTGGACAGTGGCTTTACTTGTGCTTGGATTATCATTTCTATATAGTCTTGATAATAGTCAGCCCAAGGCATCTGTTCCACCACCACCTACACAATCAAATAAATCACTAAAAGAGTTACCAAAAGAATCACCTATTTATGCAGTTGATTTCACTTCAACCACATTCACGCCTTCATCGACAACCACTATTCCTAAACAACCTATCAGATCAAGGGCTAAGAGATCTCCTAAAGTATTTAAGGCTTCGAGAAAAGCAGTAGTGGATCAACAACAACAACCTGTTTTGACAAAGAATAGTGTGGACTTATCAAAGTCTCAAATTTATATATTTTACACTACGTTAACTGGATCATCTCATAGATTGGCCAAATCATTATATGACAAATTGACTGGGTTAGAATTGGAAAAGACACCAAAATTATTAAGTCTTGATGATGATGTTGATGATTTAGAAGAATATTTCTTAAAAGTCCCACAAGAAAATAGTATCTATTTAATGGTATTACCATCATATGAAACAGATTCACCAATTGATTACTTCTTAGAACATTTAATAGATACTTTCCAAGATTTCCGTGTTGATAAATATCCATTACGTAAAATCAACGGATTCAGTGTTTTAGGATTAGGTGATTCTGAATCATGGGGAGGTGATAAATTTTGTTATCAAGCTAAATTGGCCGATAAATGGTTAGGAAAATTGGGAGCAAGAAGATTATACCCATTAGGTCAAGTATGTATGAAATATGAAGGGGAACCAAAAGCTCAAGAATGGATTCAAAATTTCGCCACTTTATTGACCAATGATGAACCATTTTATATTGACGAGAATGATGATGTTGATGATAGTGATGCTGAAAGTGGAGAGAGTGATGATGCTGATACTTTGGTTGATGTTGAAGATATGGGTGATGTGATTCGTAAATCCGGGACTAAATCATCCAGTACTTTGGAAGCGAAAGAAATGGTTGCCAAGGACTCACCTACTTTTAAATCATTGACTAAACAAGGATACACTATTGTTGGATCACATTCAGGAGTGAAGATTTGTAGATGGACGAAAAGTGCACTTCGTGGAAGAGGGTCCTGTTATAAATTTGCATTCTATGGTATCAAATCCCATTTATGTATGGAAACAACCCCATCTTTGGCATGTTCGAACAAGTGTGTGTTTTGTTGGAGACATGGTACAAACCCTGTTGCAAAACTGAATTGGAGATGGGAAGTCGATCCACCTGAAAAAGTTATGGCTGGTGCATTGGAAGGTCATTATCAAAAAATTAAACAATTAAGAGGTGTACCAGGTATACAAATGGATAGATTCGAAGAAGCATTCAGGGTACGTCATTGTGCATTATCCTTGGTTGGTGAACCAATCTTCTACCCTCATATCAATGAATTCGTGGGAATGTTACACAAGCAACATATCTCTTCATTTTTGGTATGCAATGCCCAACATCCTGATGCATTGGCCAGATTAGCCAAAGTCACACAATTATACGTTAGTATTGACGCTCCTACAAAGAAAGACTTGAAAAAAGTCGATCGTCCATTAAATAGTGATTTCTGGGAAAGATTAATGTCTTGTTTAGACATATTGAGAACCACACAATCTCATCAACGTACTGTTTTTAGATTGACTTTGGTGAAAGGGTTCAACATGGAGGATATTGAAAGTTATGCCGATATGGTGGAAAGAGCAAGACCTTCACAAATTGAAATCAAAGGTGCCACATTCTGTGGTACTTCAAATGGTAATGGTAACCCATTGACCATGCAAAACATTCCATTTTATGAAGAATGTAAGACTTTTGTTGAAAGTTTGAGCAAAGAATTGCAAAGTCGTGGATTGGAATATGAGATTGCTGCTGAACATGCTCATTCATGTTGTATTTTGGTTGCCGATAAGAAATTCATGATTAACGGTACTTGGCACACTCATATTGATTATCCAAAGTTTTTCGAATTGCTTGAAAGTGGTAAAGATTTTGTTGATTTGGATTACGTGAAACCAACACCAGAATGGGCTGTTTGGGGTTCTGAAGGCGCAGGATTTAATCCTGAAGATACTAAATATGACAGAAAGGCAGAAAAATTGAAAAAGAAAATTGCTAGAGATGAATTGGCAAAGAAAGCTTTGGAACTGAAAGCTGCAGGTATATAAGATTGTATTTTTATTAGGTGAGAATCCATATTTATTATTTATAACTCTTAAATGTCGCGTAGAAGGAAACAGGATTATCTAAACACAATTGCATAATCATCGGTTGTCATGTGCGGCAATAGGCCACGTACTATCAGGTCTCTACAAGCGTTTGGAGTATCGGTTGATCCTCTGGGCAAAATAAGCCTGAAGCGTTTGATGGCCCTGCGATAGTGTTTTTCCAGCAACTTAGGAAACTCAAATTTACCTAGTCGTAAATCAATTTCTCTAAGATTTATCATGTTAATAAAAATACCGAGCCAATTAATTAGCAATGTTGGGTCGTTTTGCAAGTATACCAAGCTGAACTTTTCCACAGCTTTCACATCAAATATTTTAACCAATCTACTTTCGGAGTACTTACGCGAATCAGCCTCAATATGGACCTTTAGTTCCTTAAGGGGTAACATCGAGAACGTGCCATTGGCCCAGTTATGCGAATCTATTAAATTTATTTCCAATTTTGTAATTTGCTTAATATTAGGTACGAAAACTTTAACCTCTCTTGGAATGTCAAACAGGGCAATCCCCTCAGTCAAACGGTATTTCAACTGTGAGATAAATTCTTCATTACTTGCTCCCGTGATAGTACTAGACAAAGTATATAGATTATTGTATCCCTTTTCCAACTGGAAAGGCTGCAATGGGTAATTCCTCAACATGTTCCCATTCTGTTTTAAAATCCTTATCAAGGCATACATGACACGGATTTGCGGTTTACCATAAAGTCTATCCCAATATTTCTTCACCGTGTCAGGTGACACAATTTTGAACTTTTTAAGATATTCATCCGGTACTCCAGTACCATCGACATTGATATAAAGTGATGAAAAACACTTTACTTTGTCTTCTCCGACGTTATCTTCCAAAAGGTATCGACAATAGTTTTCACTTGAGAAACAGGAAAAAACAACACAAATTGAATTAACAGGGATATATCGTGAATGGAGATCCAGAACAACTTTTTCAACTATATGAGGAGGCAAGGATAGTAAACTCATGGCCATTGTTATAACTGCAGTTTCAAGTTAAAAATGGATTACTTTTAAAACTTGCCTGGTTTGTTTCATTTGGTGAGGGAGTGTGCGCAATCTTGCTCCTTTCACGGTTGGTGGGGTTACGTGCTTGGCCCAAAAAGTAATTTAGCCGCACCTACTGTTGCAACTCAGTTAACGAGTTACACCTACTTCATAGCTTTGCGAATTGGGAAAACTACAGAAATCTGGCAGATTACTGGAAATTTGAAATAAAATTTAAGTGGCTATCAATTTATGCAAACCAAATAGCAAGGTATATTTGAGTAGAAGTTAATAAGGACAAATTACCCACGCATAATAATGGTCCACTTTTGAGTAGCTCAACTCCAACCAAGAGTCATCAACAAGCAATTTTGCTAGATAGTCAACAAAAAAGGTTTAACTGAAAGTTGGAAGGATACAATTTTTAATTTGGTGAAAGTTCATATGTATTATTGATAACTATAAAGAAAATCAAAAATATAGTTAAATTTGTTGGATGTTATCTGAACACGATTGCATAATCGTCCGTTTTCATGTATGGTAATAGGGTCCTTATGACAGACTCTCGGAATTCGTTAGAATTTTGAGATGTTCTTTGCAGTAAAATGAGCCTGAAACGCTCAATTGACTTGGATTGAATATTTGAAAAAAAATATGTATAATCAATTCTTCCAAGAGTCAAGTTCATCGATTTCACATTTTTCAAACTCGAAGTTACCACGCCCCAATCGTTCATTACAAAAATGGTGGTATTATTAAACGACAAGTTGAACACCTCTACAAAATTCAAGTTGAATATTTCACGTAAGCGTCCTATCAGGAAATCGGTCCCACCCGTAGAAATCTCGATTGTTAGTTCTATAAGGGGACATTCTTGAAATGCACCTACAAACCAATTTATTTCTGCTTCAGTTAGCCTTATTTCCAATCTTGTAACACGGTCAAGGGAAGTCGTAAAAAAAACTTGCATGTCATTCGTCGTGCCATATTTTGAAATTCCCTCTCTGAACTTGCGATTCAACTCCTTCATAAAATGATCGTTACCACCGAGGAACACATTTTCCCTCACAACAAAGACACAATCGTCGTATCTCTCTGATACAATCCAACTTTGAACTCCCAAACTATCCAACTGCTTTTTTTGCCCAGTTAAGATAACTTTTAGCAATTTATACAAAACACGGACCTGTGGTTTGCCATAAAGCCTGTTCCAATATTTCATTACTGTTGCAGGTGACACGATTTTGTACTTTTGGTTATTTTCAATTGATACTTCAATGTTATCCACGTTTATATAAAGCATTGGAAAATGTTTTACTTTGTTTTCTAATATATTATCTTCTAAAACATATCGACAATAGTTTTCGTTCGAGAAACACGAGCAGATGGATGGAATTGCTTCATCAGGAATATAACGTGAGTGAACATTAACAAACACTTTTTCAATAATATTTGGTGGTAAAGATAGTAAAGTAACCGTCATAGCTATTGAAATGAACCTTAGTGCTAACCAAAAAATATTTGTGTTTACACAGGGATAGTTCTTTGCGGTTTTAAATGCTTGCAATTCTTGTGATGTATCACATTCCATATTTTACACCCATTGTAGCAAATTTTGTTGGTTGTGCGAGGTACATGCAATCTAGGGTAAACTTAATTTTTAGATAATGTCTAAACTGAAATCAACCTGAGTGACAATATATCACCCCCTATTCTGAAAATTAAGGAGTCCACAAATTGTTAGTTCACTTAAGTTGCAAAGGATAAACAGTTGTCAACGACAATACCAATATTGGGACTTGTTGCGGTCAATGCACTTGAATGAGAAAATCAATGAGCATAAACTCAAATGGAATACTATCCCATTCTAGAGTTGAATTGTTTAAGCCAGGAAGAGCAGCAAGTAATCATCCAACGAATTGAAAAACAATACTGCGAGAGATTTATTAGCCTAGAGAGCTAGAGGAGTATAATTTTGTATTTGTATTTAGGAAGAACTCATATTTATTATTTATTGTTGCAAAAAAAGTGGAAGACAGGAAGTTTTCTTAATCCTATCTGAAGACGATTGCATAATCGTGCGTTTTCATACGTTCATATAGTTTTTCTCTTATCTTCTTCTGATATTCGTCAGTATTAATAGTCGGATCTTTTAATAAAACAAGCCTAAATCTCTCAATTGAATTACGTCGATAATGTTTGAAAAAGTCACGGAGGTTAATACTTCCTAGACGCAAATTCATTTCTTTAACATTTTTTAAGTTTAGGGATACCTCTGGCCAGTCATCTATGTAGCACTGAGGAGAACCCATAAACGTTAAACTAAATTTTTCAACACCATTCAATTCAAATATATCCGCTAAGTATCTACCTGAAAATATATCATTAGTACTATCAATATGAACAGTTAGTTCCTTAAGGGGTGCAGCACAAAACGTACCGTCGGACCACTCAAATTCATCAGTTAGTGATATTTCAAATTTTGTCACCTGTTCAAGAGGATGCCTTGAAAAAACCCGTACTTCATATGGAATGTCATACAGCACAAGACCCTCGGTGAGTACGTAGCTCATACGTTCAATAAACCGTTTGTTACTGGCATGCGTCACATTTTTCTCCAAACTAAACATATCATCATAGTTTTTCGATAAGATGTACTGTTGCATTCCAGAAATAACCAAAGAATCATTTATTTTGATTAAGAATTTTAACAAAGAATATAACACATTGACTTGAGGTGGGCCGTAAAGTCGATCCCAATACTTCATTACAGTAACAGGTGAAACTATTTTGTATTTCTCGTAGTCATCCAGGGAAAGTTTAATATCATCAACGTTGATACAAAGTGGTGGAAAATCTTTAACTTTGTCGTTTGCAACATTATCGTCCATAATGTATTGGCAATATCTTCCATCAGAGAAGTGTTTAAAAATTAAAGGAATTGCTTCATTAGGAATGTAACGTGAATGAATACCAAGGAACACCTTTTCAATAATCTCAGGTGGAAAAGAAAATAATGTAATTGTCATCGTTGTAAAAAACAATCTTAGTATTAAGCTAAAGATGCAGGGTTTTTAAAAGTGATATGTTTGCTCTCCCCTTTATATTGTACTGATATTGTGATGTATCACATTATGTGCCGCACATATTAGTGATAACAAATTACTTGGCCAAAAAAAGTTTATTTACTCTTTAAGTAATGTCTTTGTCGCTAATAGCGCAACTAGATAACAATTATTACCCCTTCATTTTTCTTTTCTTTTATTCAAACCAGGGAAAGCTTAGAACTGTAGTTCGTCTATGTTATCCAAATTCAATTGCTGCGAATTTCGGTACTTTATCAATACCCCCTCTTAATGCGACAAAAAAAATGTACTGTGGTTTGGGTTGCTGAGTTGCGGGACAAGGCAATCCGCCAAAAATGTAAAAATAAAAAACTTCAAGTATTAAAGAGTCATGAAATAACGATAATAAAAGGACTACATTGAAAAATAACAAGCAGAGCTTTAGAAAACTTAATATCTAAAAATTGAAAAAAGAATTGAAGCTCAAACTTTCGTTACTCATATAAATGAGATTGACAAATTATTGGTTTTCATGTATGGCATCAATTGTCGTCTAATTCTGTTACCATATTTCGTATCTTGGTGCATCTGGTTTTCGGTTAAAATAAGGTTGAATTTTTCAATTGACCTGTTTTGATGAAAGTAAAAATATTTAGGAAATCTAGTAAGACGTAAATTCAACTCTTTAACATTGGCCAATCTTCTAAATATGCTGGACCAATCACCAAATGAATCTAAATGGGGTCTCGTAAATGTTAAATCAAATTTCTCCACTCCTTCTAAGGGGAAATATGTAGGTATCCACTTATCTGGATATGATTTTCCAATTGGATTGATATTAAGAGTTAGTTCTTTAATGGGCGAGTTTTGAAAGGCATTTTCTGGCAAACCAATTAAATCATCTGTTATAATTACCAATCTAGTTATACAATCAAGACTGGCCCTTGAAAACACATTTGCATCAATTGGGGCAGGTAAAACAATTAGATGAAAGTAACATATCCTGTACAAGAGTTCACTGATAAATTCTGTCTTGATTTGGTTCACAGTGTTCTTCCTTAATTGAAATAGACCACTTGAAATCTCCGATACAATATAAGGCTGCAATACAGAACTAATCAATTTGCCTTCTTGTTGGGTCAAAATTCTTATCAAAGTGTATAACTCAAATTGGTATCGCTTATCGTCAATCCTTTGCCAATACTTCATTACTGTAACTGGTGAGACAATTCTGTATCTTTTTTTATTTTCAATTGATACTTCAATACTATCAAGATTGATATATAGTACTTGGAAGCTTCCCTTTTTGTCTTCTCTCACGTTTCCTCCAAAAATATATCGACAGTAGTTTTCATGGGAGAAACAGGAAAATATTAACGGAATTGCAGGAATGGGGATATAATTTGAATCAATGTCAATAAACACTTTCTCAATAATATGAGGAGGTAAAGACAACAAATCAATAGTCATTGCTATTAAAACCAAGCTCAACACCAACTCAAAGATGGAAATTTTCCAAAATACATGGATTGCGAGTCTACTGTCCAGGGGTGTGGTGGTTTTCAGCTATCATATTCGCAGAGTCCTATCAATAACCGCGCCTTACGTCATCAGCGTGCTTGACTCAAAAAGCATATTTGTTTTGGCAGCTCTGTATTGGTATCCACTAGTTGAAGCTTCTACTATTAGGTATGTCTCATGGCCTTGAGTATTGTATAAACCAGAGAATCCAGCAACTAATACTATAATTGTGTAATAAAATTCAAGAAACTAGAAGTGTTACCGCAAATATTGGGATTGAGAGTAGCCAATTACAAAATGTCAGCAATAACAATAATGTTAGAGGTGTACTACTAAGGAAAGCTTCAGAACAAAAAACAACATAGGAAGATAGCTTTTATTCGTATTAGGTAAACATCATACTATATGTAACTATAAAAACAGGCAAGATAAAATCTAGATTCGTAGGATCTCATCTAAATGAGATCCAATAATTTTCGGTTTTCATTACTCGTTTTAACCGTTCAATTATTTCTTGTTTGAACTCTTCAGTATCGTAGATTGTGTCTTCAGATAAAACAAGGTTGAAGCTTTCAATGGATTGTTTCCTATAATATCTTAAAAAATCTGGTAAATGAATTCTTCCTAAACATAAGTTCAACTCCTTCACCTTGGTTAAGTTTCCAGTTATAAAGGTCCAATTACGTATAAAACTAGAGCCGGTCTCCATGAAAGTTAAACTAAATGTTTCCACTTTCTGCAAGGGGAACAATTCTATCAACTCCCCAGCAGGATATCTGTCCCTCTTGGATTTGATACGAATTTTTAATACTTTGAGTGGCGAGTCTTTAAAAGTAGTTTCTGGCCATTCAATTGAATCAGTTATTGTTATTTCTAATTTTGTAATACGATCAAAGGGAATCTTACAAAATACTTTAGACTCATTAGCACGAGCAAGTCTATTTAATCTTAGGGTTAATTCCTTAAAAAAGTCTCTTTCCATTGCTTTCGAGGTATTTTCCTTTAAAGTCAATAACCCATTGAAATTATCCGATAAAATAAATGGCTGCAATACTGAAAACACCAAGAACTCCTCTTGCTGAATCAAGATTCTGATCAAAAAATATAACTCACAATGGAGTTTAGAACTATCAATTCTATTCCAATACTTCATTACTGTCGATGGTGACACGATTCTATGGTTTCGATAATCCTTTTGAAGTATATCAATGTTATCAATATTGATATAAAGTGCATGAAAACAGTTAATGCGATTTTCCTCCACATTTCCTTCTAAAAGGTATCTGCAATAATAGTCATTGGAGAAACATGAAAAAACAAAAGGAATCGCATTTTTGGGAATATAACGCGAAGGAATATTAATGAATACCTTTTCAATAAGATCAGGTGGTAAAGTGAGTAAAGTAACCATTGTTGATATTAAAATTAATCTTAATGCTAGCACAAAAAATAGCCGTATTATATATGAAACGATGGTCAAGGGGTGTGCGACTTTATGCTCGCCAAAACCATCCAAATAACGCGGGTGGCTGCAAATTTCGCACCAACTGACATCATAAAGAAATGGCGAGGATCAAAATGAAAGTATAAACTAAGATGTTTCTTCCTAAATTTAAATAAACTTATTTACTGTATATTTCAGTTACTTCTGGTATGGCAAATCTAGACAATGTCTCAACAAAAGAACAGAAAAACTGGACCGGGGGAAGATAAAATAACAGAGTAGAATTGGTGTTAACGAAACTCGGTTCATATTTTTCGTATATAACTAGGTAACTACTATTGATAAAACTAAAAACAATAAAAAATTCAGGATTACTATTTTTCATCTGAATGAAATTGAATAATCGTAGGTATTCATACGTGGTAATAACTTTTTGATAATCTGCTCTCGAAAGTCTACAGTATCATAAATATTGCCTCGATATAATACAAGACTGAAACGTTCAATTGACTTGTATCGATAGTGCTTGAAAAAATCTGCTAGATGAATTCTTCCAAGGTACAACTTCATTTCTTTTACGCTTTTTAATCTGGTAGATATCTCAGGCCAATAACGAATAAAGCTCGAGCTGTTCTTCATAAACGTTAAAGTAAACTTTTCAACATCATATAAGGGAAATATTTGATGTAAATATCTTCCCAGGTATGAATCCTTCTCAGAGTCAACATGGATTGCAAGTTCTTTAAGGGGCAACTCCTTAAAAATATTACCAGACCAATCATCTGAGTCCATTAATCTTATTTCCAATTTTGTGATCTGGTCAAGAGGAGGTTTCATGAAAACTTTTAGCTTATCTGGGATATACCTTGGTTCAAGTTCTCCAATTAATATTTGGTTCAAATTGGCGATAAATGGTTTGTTAATTGCACCTGGGTCATTAACATGTATATGAAATACATTATCATATCTCCTCTGCAAAATGTAAGGTTGTATTCCTCTACTATCCAAAATATCTATTCTCAGACTCAAAATTCTTATCAAAGAATATAATACACGTAAGCCCTGTGTTTCCATAGGTCTAGACAAATATTTCAACACTGTGGCAGGTGGCACAATTTTGTACATCCTGTAGTTATCCACAGAAACCTCCATATTATCAACGTTGATGTAAAGAACTGGAAACTCATTTGCTTTATCTTCATTAACATTGTTTTCTAAAAGATACCGGCAATAGTTTTCATTAGAAAAGCAGGAAAATATTGAACTTATTGCATGATTGGGGATGTTGCGTGAATGAATATCAGCGAACACCTTTTCAATGATATGAGGAGGCAAAGTGAGTAAAGTAATAGTCATCTTGGTTATAATTAATGGTAGTATCAAGCAAAAAATATTTGTTTTTTTAAAAGGGGATAGTTTGATAGCCTGATTTATACGGTTCTAGGCTTGTGATGTATCACAGTATGTGCCACACAAGCCTTATTGCAAATATCTAGGGAAAAAAGGGGATAATACCGCAAAAATACTTTTTAGTCGTTTAATAGTTTTGGATTGCAATTAATTTAAGTAGCTATAACAGCATATGTCTTTCATTTCTTTGCAATTTGGCTAGCTATCGTGTGGGAGGAAAGTGGGTGGTAAAATTGTGACAACTGAGTATTTTTTTGGTTTTGCGAGAGCTACCAGTTCACCAAAACTACAACTTCATGTCATTTTTAGGACGCAGCACTCAACATTAACGTTGATTTCTCAACAAGCAAAGTACTGAAGAATTAAGAAAGAGTATTGATAGAGGTGGATTGGAAAAGAAAGTTGCTCGGATATAAGTTTGTAATTATTTTAGGTGAGAATTCATATTAATTATTCTAAAAAAATCTGTAAAAGACGCCAAATATTTGCAGAATCTTATCTAACCACAATTGCATAATCGTCAGTTTTCATGTATGGTACCAAATTATCTCTAATTTTCTCACGGGTTTCGGCTACATTGAGAGAACGATGATGTGATCCTGATCCTAATCTTGGGTACAAAACGAGTTTGAAGCGTTCAATTGATTTGGATTGAAAATGTTGAAAAAAAGACGTATAATCCATTATTCCAAGAACCAAGTTCAACTCTTTCACATTTATTAATTCCAAAGATATCTGCTTCCAGCAAGTACAGAAGCCGTACGAGCTGTTTTTATACCTTAAGGTGAACTTTTGTACACAATTCAAGTTAAATATTTCGCATAAGTACTCACCCGGGAAACTCGAGTAAGAAGTAATCTCGATTGTTAGTTCTCTAACGGAAAATTTTTCGAGAGCACTGTTGAGGCCATTAGTTTTAACAGTTAATGTTTTTTCCAATTTGTTAATACAGCCAAGAGTAGATGGTATTATAATTTTTGCCTGGAGTGGAACGTCACGCGGGCAGATTCCCTCAGTGAATATGAAATTCAATCGTTGGATAAAGTCTTCGCTAGATTTACTGGTAACATTTTCCATGAATATAAATTCATTATTAGAGTTCTTTGATAAGATCCAGGGTTTCATTCCTGAACTGGCAGAAATATCCTTGTTTTCATCCAAAATTCTCACCATAGTATACAACACACGGACTTGTGGAATGCCATAAATTTGATCCCAATATATCTTCACTGTTTTAGGTGACACAATTTTGTATTTTTTATTATTTTCATTTGTTACTTTGATATTATCAACATTGATATAAAGTAATGGAAAATGGTTTAACTTGTCTTCTGCGACGTTATCTTCCAAAAGGTATCGACAATAGTTTTTACTGGAGAAACAGGCAAAAATGGAAGCAATCACATTTTCAGGAATATAACGTGAGTGAACATGAATGAACACCTTTTCAATAATATGTGGAGGTAAAGAAAGTAAAGTAACTGTCATCAGTATTAGAAGTGACTTTAGTGCTAACCAAAAGATTAGCGTTTTTAGACAGGGATAGTTATTTGCTGTCTTAAATACTTGTAATTCTTGTGATGTATAACATTGGCGATGTCACACTCACAATTAAAAGTTTAAACTTCCTCCCCTCCTATGCTTCGCAAACAAGTTAATTTACTCTTTCGATTATTTATTAGCCACAATTTTCTCATGTGAATATATACACACCTACATGTAACTATTTATGGCAGAAACGGGAGATTAACCGTCCAGCGCTACTTGGTACAGGTTGATCCCAATTCAATTGCTGCGAATTCCAGTACCTTGCAGACCTATCAGTTTGACAAAACCAAAACATTTTCGTTTAAGTAAATGAAATTTCATAATTATTGTTTTGCATAAATGGTCTTAGTCTCTCAATGATTGTCTGTCGAAACTCCACAGGATCCCTAATCTGCCCACGACATAAAACAAGCTTAAATTTTTCAATAGACACATTTGAATTAAAGTTGAAAAAATCACCTAGGTGGATTCTACCTAAATGCAATGTCAACTCCTTAACATTTTCTAATTGATTAGCTATTTCAAACCAGTGACAAATAAAACTGAAGCTATCATTCATAAATGTCAAGCTAAATTTTTCTACGTTTCCCAAGGGGAAAATCTTGCAGATTTGTTTCCCAGGATATTTTTGTGTTGTTGAATTGATACCAATTGTTAATTCTTTAAGGGGTGAGTGATGAAAAATACTTAGTGGCCAATCAATTGAATCATTTAATGTTATTTTTAATTTAGTTATAAGATAAAATGGAGTAAAGGATAAAACTTTTACTTCATCTGGAAGGTATGTGGTAAACAAATAATGGTTACCTATCCGTGATAATAACTCTGCTGCAAGTGGCTCCGGTTTGTTTTCACTTAACAGGTATGAACCATCCCTGGATTGTGACAATATGAAAGGATGTAATACAGAAACAACCAAGAATCCCGATTCTCGAGTTAAAATTCGAATCAAATGGTACATCTCATTATGGGTGTCTCTATCATCAATTAAATTCCAGTATTTCTTGACTGTATCTAGTGAGACAATTCTGTGTCTTTTGTAGTCTTCAACATATAAGGTGGTGTCATCAACAATAATATAAAGCTTTTCAAAATCATCGACCTTGCGCTCTTCTATATTCCCTTTTAAAAGATACTCACAATACTTCTCATTTGAGAAACACGACAAAACAAAAGGAATCACCTCTTTTGGAATGTAACTTGAGGGAACATCGATGAATATCTGTTCGATTATATGAGGGGGTAAAGATAGTAAAGTATTCATTGTGAATAATGTTAATAATATAGTAAACCCATATTTAAAAATTGACAACTTAGACATTTTTACATTATATATGAAAAGAGGATCAGGGATATGCGACTATATGTGCGCACTACGTCAGTGTCAAAATTTATTGGCTGCAAATTTCACTACAGCAAACATAGAAACAGGAAAAACCAATAAAGTCAAAAATAAACATAACTCTTGGGATGAACTGAAGTTTGTAACAACGTACTTTGATATTGTATGTAAATTGTCAACAAAACTAAAAAATACAAAAGTACTATAAATCTTTTAAAGCCGCAATCAACTATTTATATAAATGAAATTGAGTAATCATCGGTTTTCATAACTGGTAATAGTTTTTTTATAATTTTCTCTCGATATTCAATAACATCATCAATCCCTTGTTTGGATAAAACAAGCCTGAAACGTTCAATTGACTTACACGGATACCGACTAAAAAAAAGGGGAAGATAAATTTCTCCTAGTGATAAATCTACTTCTTTAACAGAAACTAACCTAAAAGGTATCTTAGACCAATTACGTATTGGTCTCGAATTATTATTCATAAAGTCCAAAGTGAACTTTTCCACGTAAGTAAAACAAAATAATTTACACAAATGCTTAGCTGGGTATGTATCGCGAGTAGAATTGATATGAATTGTTAATTCTTTGAGGAGAGATTTTTGGAAAATCTCGTTGGGCCATTCATTGTGATTCTCTAGTACAATTTCCAATTTTGTAATATACTCAGGTGGAGTAGACGAAAATACTGCCATTTCAAACGGAAACGGATAAATGTCAAACAAAGATATTGTTATATCATTCAAGTCGATAACAAATGATCTACTGGTTGAATATGTGGCATTTAATCTTAAGGTAAACACATTATCATTATCATCTATCTTTGTTATTGCCCAAGGCTGGACAGTGAAGTCAACCAAAGGTTCTCTTACCTCGGTAAACACTCTTAACAAATTTTAAAATACATAGAGTTGTTCATTGCCCCGTAACATCCTGGCATAGTTCAATACCGTTGATGGTAACATAATTCTGTACCTATTGTACCATTCATTCGGCACTTCAATATTATTAATATTAATGTAAAGCTTTTCAAAATCGTCGAGCTTACACTTGTCTATGTTCCCTTTAAAAGCGTATCGACAATAGCTGGAATTCGAAAAGTATGAAAATATAACAGGAATTGCATCTTTGGGAATGTAATTTGAAGGTACATGCATAAATATTAGTTCAATAATTTCAGATGGTAAAGATAGTAAGGTGGTCATCATTGTTATCAAAATAATCAACGATGCTTATTAGCTGTGTGTCTAGATTCTTCCCCTGTTTTAAATTGTTGTGGCATCAAGGGGTGTGCGACTTCATGCTTGTCTGTCTATCTGATTAATTGCTTCAAGTATGTCAAGCTGAAAAAGATATTGGCTTGCACCAATACTTATTCATACTACAATGAACTACTTGAAATTTGACTAGTATTAAATTATCTTCTAGGTATGGTTTATACACTTATATTATATTGTACAGAGATTATCATTATTATATGTATTATTTATTTTTTTTGTAAGGAATGAAAATCAGGAGTTTTCAATAAATTTTTATTAAATGCACCTCCAGGGGAAGGAGTGAAAAAAGTAACATAATCATTCATATTAAAACTTGTAGGAGTTAAAGCTAACCCTTGAGATGGTAATCCATTGGCATTTAACGTATTGAAGAATGGAGTTAATCTGTTTTGAGGCGTTCTTGTATTCTGTGTGGTTATTACTCTTTTTGGAGTCACCGGTGGAGGTGGTGCTATGAATGCAGATGCTCCCATACCGGATTGAGTTTGAGAATATGAACGGGAATGAGAATGTGAATTGGATTGTGATGCGGATGTGGTTATTATGGTTGGTTGTGATGGTGGTTGCTGCTGTATTGAAGGAAGTGGCTTGTTGGCAGTTCTTGGAGTATTTGAATAATATGGTCTGGCTGGAGAAGGTGAAGTTGCCAAGTACATTAACAAATCAGCACCTTCAGCATCATTGTAACCGTTACCATTTGAACTCTGTTTGGGTGTTTTCAAGAGAGCATTTTGCGAACTTGATTGAGAAGAGGATAATTCTCGTTTAGGCAATGTTGGTGTTGTTTGTTCTTTTGCAGTGAGAGTATGAGTTGCTGTTGGTTGTGGAGTTGGAGGTGTAGATTTCTTTGTAGGTGAAGAAGTCAATTCCAATGATGGTTTAAGAGTATTTTTTGTTGGTTTCTTCTTCTTTTCTGGTGTAATTTCTTCCAATATCATCTTACGTGGTGATGTTTTTCTTCTTTTAGTTGGAGATTCTAGCATTTCATCTGTATTGGAATCATTCTGGACAATATTTTTCAATGGAGATGTTGATAAGAATGCAGCAGCAGGAGTCCTTATATGAGTTGGGGATCTCCCAGTTGGGGAATACAAGTTCAATGGGGAAGTAGATGACAATTTGTTGATAATGTTTGTTGGAGATTGATCAATAGTGCTGTTTTTCAACATATGACTTTTCAAAGGAGAAGATTTAGGGATGGATGCTGATGATGATTTGTGGACATTTGTTGGAGACAATGATTGCTTTGCAGTTAAGCTTGCCTTTGAAAGCTTCTTTTTTAACTGACGGGCTATTTCCTCGAGTTCTTCTTTTTTCAAAGGTGTTTTAATCTTTGGTTGACCGTTTTCGACGAGTGTTAATGACATGGTTTGATCTGGTGATGATAATGATGATGTTGAGCTAAGTAGATTATAGAAGTGAAAGAAGTGAAGAAGGCAAGAAAGAAGAATAGAAAGAAGTATAGGAAGGTTTGGGTAGAAAGAAAATGTAAGAATAGTAGTTGTCAATTTAAAAATTAAAATTTAATTAGTAGTAGCTGGTGGTGGTAAATCCTTTTTTTTTTTTCCTTCTATTACTTAGTGTGTGTGTTACTCCTTTTTCTCTTAGTTACTATTACTATAGTTGCTTGGGTTAATTATAGGCGCGTCAATTTTATTATATGGGTAGTGTTTTGTGTAACCTTAATTTAACCCAATTGGGAAAGGAGATGACTTGCACAGTATACAGGACACACCACCAAACCATACTAATTATACGACATATATACACCCATATATATGGATACTAGTCTCTACCACTATACAACTCCATTCTAACAAGTAGTTGATAATACATTAGAATAACTTATCAACTTAAATATCGGAAAAGTTCATTTATTCTACCAACCTACATAGCAAACCTCATATAAATAAATGGCCCTCGTGGCTAATGTAACATACCAAAATGATGATCCTTGTCTCAAATCCCAAATCAGAAATCTCAACGGAAATTACTTCAAACTTGCCTAATGCTATGGGCTAGAATTGACGTAATAAATACTCTGAAACATGATATCTGATAATACACTTGTCTAATTTAACAATCTTCTTGTTTGATAATTGAAAAGTTTCCTTGCCAAGTTGCACGACTCAATATAAATTTATTTTTCGCTTTTCATAGTAATTTGGAATGGATTTAGCCGAGATCCATCCATTGCTTATCAAATTTATTTATTCAATACTTTGACTTTCTTATCAAAAGGAATATATAAATGGAAGGGTGGTTCTAGCATCTCAATTTTTTTTATTACGACTCCCATTATATAATTCCATACAAATGTTTTTCCTATTATTTGTTTTGGGCATAGTATTTCTTGTCCATAAATTGATAACAGTGGTATTGCCACATCATTTGTTAATTCCAAGTCAAAAATGGAAAGAGAAAATCACACAAGTGGTCAACTATCCAAAACCAATATACTTGAAAGTAGGAACTAAACGATCCAGTTATAGACGTCGATTGATATTAGCTAGTGAGAACCCTTCATTTTATACCAATTTCATCAATAACAAATTGAAAATATACCCCCAGGATTGTCAAAATGGAGAACAATTCATAAATGAAATGAGAAGAAGAGATATTGAAGACCCTAAGCGTAGAATAATTTATGGGTTTTTCCATCCATATGCAAATAATGGAGGTGGAGGTGAAAGAGTCTTGTGGCAAGCAGTAAAGGCAACATTATTAGCTGATGATAAAAACATTTGTGCTATTTATACTACAAATACAGAAGCTGAACCACTAGCCATTTTAGAAAAAGCCGAGACCAAGTTTCAAATTGATGGGATGGATCGTTCAAGAATTGTATTTATATATTTAAGAAAATTCAATAATTTAATCGATGGCAGTTATTGGAAACATTTTACATTAATTGGACAATTATTTGGTGGAGCATTATTGACTCTTGAAGCATTATATGAATTGACACCTGATGTTTGGATCGACACTATGGGATTACCAAGTAGTTATCTAGTTGTGTCTCTGACTGTAAAAATTCCAATTTTGGCTTATACCCATTATCCAATATTACAACTGGACATGTTTGGAAAATTAAAGTATCAAAAATTAAATGATTTGAAAAATTTCAATTTTGTTAATTTTGGAGATTATCTCGCTTTCGGGAAGTTTGTTTATTGGTCATTCTTGTATTGTTTCTACATTTACCTCGGTTCTAAAATTAATATTGCATTGGCTAATGGTAGTTGGACATTCAACCATTTATCTAATATCTGGTACTATAATAAAGTAATGGGGCATAAATTGGACATTTTATATCCTCCATGTGGAACTGAATATTTGACAAAGGATGTTAACTTGACCAAACCTAGATCAAACAAATTGTTATACTTGGCACAATTCCGTCCAGAGAAACGTCACGATTTGTTATTGACTGGTTATTCCAAATTTCTTAATACCAATTATCCAAACGTGGAAAAACCTACAGATGTGATCCCAACGTTGGTATTTGCTGGATCCTGTCGTACATCCGACGATACAGCCACTTTAACTTCATTGCAAGATAAAGTCAAAAAATTAGGCTTGGAAAAATTTGTGGAATTCAAAGTTGATATATCATACGATGAAGTGGTTGAATTATTATCAACCTGTAAATTTGGACTTAATGCAATGTGGAACGAACATTTTGGTATTGGTGTAGTCGAGTACATGGCTAGAGGATGTATCCCAATTGTTCATGCATCAGCTGGTCCTTTATTAGATATCGTTGGACAAACTGAATTAAGTAATTGGTATACCAAGACTGGGTTTTTCTTTAAGAGTTTTGATGATCCTGATTTAGATGAAAAATTACAAAGTAATTCAAAAACAGGTTATCTTTCTTTTGATAATAATGGAGAATTGACCCAATACCCTGAATTTGAAACATTGTTAACTGAATTGTTTGTAAATGACAGAAATCTTATAACAGATTCCAAATTAGTGACAATGCGTCAAAATGATCAAGATCTTGTTAAACTGAAATTTTCAAATAAAGCTTTTAATCAACAGTGGATTGAATATGTTAATGAATTGGATATTTTGGAAAAGAAATATAGAGATGAAAAAAGAGGTAAAGTGGACCGTGTATATTAATTGCATATAGAAAAAAGAAACTTAGTTATATATTAGGAGTTTAATTTAATTCATAATTACAATACCCTTCATGAATGGCCTTGTTGAATATTGGGCATGTTGTAGAAATCCCGATTTTCGCAGCCAAACTGTGCGTACAATATATTTATCTTCTGTATATTGTCGTATAATAGCAATGCAATAAGCTGAGAGGGGCGACAGTCGAGAACAAAGATTTAGCTGCAAGTAAAAATCTGTCTCTATTTAATAATTTCTCAAATAACCAATATTCAAGGCAAGATGCTATTTGCGTTTGACAGTCAGTTCCCGCGATTTTCCAGTTGAGTGGTGAATGAATGATTCGATTTAAAACAAGTTTTCATATATCATCAATTGCGTAAAGAATAAAAATAAAGTAAAAACTATAGAAAAACCGCACTAGCTTGAAATGTATGTAAGACAACAAAACTAGGTGGAAAAAACTACAATACAACAGAGAATCTCACGCTCATTATTTCTTTTGATCTTTTTTTTTCTCCCTTTTTCCCAAGTTACCTCCCTTGGCAATCCCGAGTATTTTACAAAAAGCACCGTATACTCCACTAAACTCAATAATAATGCTTTTAATTATATTGTATAAAATGACCATAGAAACAAATATCATCTATTTCTTCAATAAAAATATACAAAAATATAAGCCTAACAACTATTAAACAACGATTTATGAAATATACAATTTTGATCATAATTAACGAAAAAACCCCTAAAATGTTCTGATTTAAGAATCTTAAGTTAAAATACTACTTAAATACTACGTAGTTGATCATTTAAAATTATAGAATTACTTTTGCATTCTGTAATTAAAGATCGAAATGAAGGAAAGGAAGTCGTAAATTGAATTTTTTTTCCAAAAAAATGGAAAAAAATTTCGCTGAGAAAAAAGATCAAGTCACGTGACTTTGCAACTAATATATGATGAGATTAATCAGTGGACCTGCGAATTTGAGGCAATTGATCAAAGTTGAACACATACACCACATGAATGATACAATTGATATACCTAACTATCAATTCATAGTGGCACTGTTAGGGTAATACGGAGAAACCGGATTTTTTAACCTTTAAATTTGGAAAAAAATCGGGGGTAAAAATATTATTGCCAAATGCTCCAAACCAAATCAATATCGTTTTACAGAAAATTTTCTTGGAAAGTTAATTGTCATCACTCAACAAAGATAACAATTATGAATTTAAACTATATCCCAACTTCTTGAATGAATACTTTCTACCTACCTGAAAAGATAAACCAGAGTGTCGAATAGCACAACCGACTGCTTACTTCATACTAAATGCATTGGCTACTCAATATTTTTGCATTGATTTGCTGGGGTGTTATAGTAATAGTTACACTGACCTTGTTGTTTGTGGCAACTGTATTACCGTATGATGTATTTGCACTAGATTTCAAATGGAAAGAGGACGTGTTATACGTCATGAATCACCCACATCCACCATCTTTAGGTATTGGAGCCAGAAGATCCAGTTACAGACGTCGTTTGATTTCAGCAACTGATACCCCTTCATTTTACACGAATTTCACGGATAACGAAGTGCGGTTAGCTTCTAAGGATAAAGAAGATGGATATCTTTTTCTTATTAAAATGGGGGAACGATTTAGTGAATTCCGTAATCATCGAATCATTTATGGGTTTTTTTATCCGTATCTTAATCATGGTGGTACAGGAGAAAACGTCTTTTGGCAAGCTGTGAGGGCAACATTATTAGCTAGTCATGACAATGTT
The DNA here is from genome assembly GCA_030557085.1 of Candida gigantensis. Taxonomy (NCBI): domain Eukaryota; kingdom Fungi; phylum Ascomycota; class Pichiomycetes; order Serinales; family Debaryomycetaceae; genus Candida; species Candida gigantensis. The sequence continues at coordinate 30,356 of JAKTVG010000392.1, forward strand.
TGTGCTATATATACTACTGATCTCGATACTGAACCACTGGAAATTTTAGATGCAGCGGAGAAGAAAAATTATTTGAAAGGATGGGATCGATCAAGAATTGTTTTTATTTATTTACGAATATGTGGATCATTGGTTAATTCAAAGTCATGGAAACATTCCAATTTGAAAGCAAGGTTGTTTATAGGTGCTTGTTTAACTGTTGAGGCATTGCTTGAATTGACACCTGATGTTTGGATCGATACTTTGGGAGTACCAATTGGATACTTTTTTGTTTCTTTGGTGATGAAAATTCCAGTTTTGGTATATACCCATTATCCTTCATTTCAATTGGATATATATGATAAGTTAAAATATCAAAAATTAAACGACTTGAGAAATTTCCAGATTCTCAAATGGGGTGATTATCTTGATGTCGGGAAGTTTGTTTATTGGTTATTGGTGTATTATTTCTACAATTATACTAATAAGATAGTTGATATTTCATTGGTCAACGGGAACTGGACATTCAACCATTTATCCTATATCAAAACTAAACATCAAGTGGACATTTTATATCCCCCGTGTGATAGTAAGTATATTACAAAGGATCTGGATTTTTCGAAACCTAGATCGAACAAATTGTTATACTTGTCAGAATTTCGCCCAGAGAAACGTCACGATTTGTTATTAACTGGGTACTCCAAATTTCTTAATAGCAATTATCCAAATATTGAAAACCCTACAGATGCAATTCCAACCTTGGTATTTGCTGGGTCCTGTGGCACACCAGATGATACGGGAATCTTAGCTTCATGGCAAGATAAAGTCAAGAAATTAAATTTGAGTCAATTCGTGGAATTCAAAGTGGATATATCATATGATGAAGAAGTGGATTTATTATCAACCTGTAAATTTGGCCTCAATGCAACATCTAACAAACATTTTTCTAGTGGAGTGCCTGAATATATGGCCATGGGATGCATTCCAATTGCATATGCTCCAAACGGTCCATTGTTAGACGTAGTAGTTGGAGATGATGCCAACTGGCACGGCAGAACTGGATTTTTCTTTAAGAATTTTGATGATCTTAATTTCGACGAATCATTACAAGATAAATCAAATATAGGATATATCACTTTTAAAATTAACGGCAAATTGATCCAATATCCGGAGTTTGAAACATTATTAACAGAATTGTTTGTCAATGATCCTAGTTGTATCGGGGATGCGATATTGGATCCAATTCGTCAAAGCAACCAAGTGTTTGTTAAACAGAGATTCTCCAATGAAGTTTTTAATCAGAAATGGATTGAATATCTTGATCAATTGAACAGTTTGGAAAAGGTACGTAGAAGGGCAAGAACCAAGCGACTTTCCAGCTCAAAATGGTTCTGCGATTTGATAGGCCATGGGTAGTAGAACGAGCCAAATTATTGTATATAGATGAAGAACATAGTTACCTTGTATATAACGAGTTCAATTAAATACATAACTAGGTATTTTATATTGTTTAGATCTTGTACTTGTTAGTAGGAGTTCCTTCCATACTAGGTGGTCTGTCTGTTAGTATAGTCGTGTATCTGCTCAATAACACCAAACATTTTATTTAACACGTTAACAATTTTTCGTTGTCTCTCTTTTTCTCTCTCTACTAACAACAACACTGAAAAAAAAATCCGACAACTAACACTCTGTTGATTGATTTGACATTTCTATCACAACAATTTTATAAAGATATATCTCCCTGAATTGACAATTCATCCATTTAGAAGCAGGAATTATACTACTCAACCCCACTTTCTATTTTAACTTTAGGGATACTATTTATTTTTTTGAAAAATGAAATTGGATGTTGTTAAACAATTCTCAACTCGCTCCGATCGAGTCAAGGGGATAGATTTCCATCCTAGTGAACCATGGATCTTGACCACTTTATACAATGGGAAGATTGAAATCTGGTCATATGCAACCAACTCCTTGGTCAAATCTATACAAGTCACTGAATTACCTGTACGTGCTGGGAAATTTATTGCTCGTAAGAATTGGATTGTTGTTGGATCAGATGATTTCCAAATTAGAGTTTATAATTACAATACTGGTGAGAAAGTAACTCAGTTTGAAGCTCACCCAGATTATATCAGAAGTATTGCTGTACATCCATCTAAACCATACATTTTATCTTCAAGTGATGATTTAACTATTAAATTATGGAATTGGGATAATAATTGGAAATTGGAACAAACTTTTGAAGGACATCAACATTATGTCATGAGTGTGAATTTCAATCCTAAAGATCCAAATACTTTTGCTTCTGCATGTTTGGATAGAACAGTCAAGATTTGGTCATTGGGTTCATCTCAACCAAATTTCACTTTGGTTGCTCATGAAGCTAAAGGTGTCAATTATGTTGATTATTATCCACAAGCTGATAAACCATATTTAATCACAGCTTCTGATGATAAAACTATTAAAGTTTGGGATTATCAAACTAAATCATGTGTAGCTACATTGGAAGGACATTTATCAAATGTTTCATTTGCAATTTTCCATCCAGAGTTACCAATCATTATTTCTGGTTCTGAAGATGGAACTATTAGATTTTGGAACTCAAATACTTTTAAATTGGAAAAATCAATTAATTATAGTTTAGAAAGAGCATGGTGTATTGGAATATTACCTAAATCTAACGTCATTGCTGCTGGGTTTGATTCAGGTTTTGTGATTATCAAATTAGGTAATGAAGAACCATTATTTTCTATGGATTCCAATAATAAATTAATTTACGCTAAAAATTCCGAAGTTTTCCAATCTGTTATTAAACCAACTAGTTCAGAAGGATTAAAAGATGGAGAATCATTGAATTTACAACAAAGAGACTTGGGATCAATTGAAATTTTCCCACAATCTTTAACTCATTCTCCAAACGGTAGATATGCTGCTGTATGTGGAGATGGTGAATATATAGTGTACACTGCTTTGGCATGGAGATCCAAAAGTTATGGTAGTGCATTGGATTTTGTATGGAACAGTCATGATTCTTCTGCAGCTTGTCCATTTGCAATTCGTGAAAGTGGTGTAAGTGTCAAAATTTATAAAAATTTCCAAGAATATTTAACCCTTGATTTGATTTATCAAGCTGATAAAATTTTTGCTGGGTCATTATTGGGTGTGAAACTGGAAGGTTGTATCTCTTTCTACGATTGGGAAAATGGGAAATTAGTGAGAAGAGTTGACTTGGATGATGATATCACGGATGTTGTATGGTCTGATAATGGTGAATTGTTGGCTATTGTTACTACTTCCAACTTGGGAGAAGTGAGTGGTACTGTTGGTGCTAAAAAGAATAATGAAACTTATTTCTTAAGTTATAATCACGAATTATTTGAAGAAACTTTGGCCAATGGCGAATTAGATGCTGAAGAAGGTGCTGAATCGGCGTTTGATGTGTTGTACACTTTGCCTACTTCTGAATCTATTTTATCTGGTAAATTTATTGGTGATGTATTTGTTTACACCACCGGTACTACAAATAGATTAAACTATTTTGTTGGTGGAGAAGTTATAAATTTGGGACATTTTGATCGTAAATTCTACATTATTGGATACAAAACTACTGATGGTAAATTGTACCTTATTGACAAATCATTTGATGTTGTCTCATGGTATGTTAATTCCGAAGTCTTGGAATTACAAACATTGGTGATGAGAGGTGATTTGGAACAATTTGCTACTCATAATGTTGTTGATGAAGAAACTGGCGAAGAAGTGCCTGATTTATCCACAATTACTTTAAGTAATGTTTCCGATGAATATTCACAATTGATTTCTGGATTTAGTAAAACTGAATTGAATCAATTATCTAGATTTTTCGAAAAATTGGGATACTTGGCATTATCATTTTCTTTATCACAAGATTTTGATTCAAAATTCCAACTTTCATTATCTACTGGCAATTTGAAACAAGCATATGATTTATTATCATCTCAAGAAAAGGAAAACCCATCATTAACTTTAGCCAATTCTGGTAAATGGAAGAAATTGGGTGATTTAGCTTTACTGAAATGGAATATAAAATTAGCACAAGAAAGTTTTTGGTTAGCTAAAGATTATTCATCATTGTTATTACTATTGTCTTCATCACAAAATAAAGCTCAATTAATAAAATTGGCTGAAGAATGTGAATCTAAGGGAAGATACAATATAGCATGGCAAGCATGGTGGCTAGTTGGTGATACCACCAAATGTTTTGATTTATTAATAAAGAGTGAGAGATACACAGAAGCAGTTATATTTGGAAAGAATTATGGAGTGGATCCTGAAAAATTAAGTGAAGCTCTTGGATTATGGAAAGATACTTTAAATCAAAAGAATAAAAGTAAAGTTGCCAATAGATTGATTGATAGTTTTAGTAATTTACAAACTAATGGAACTGGTGCTCCATTGATTGATCTTGAAAATAAGGAAGATGATGATGAACAAAAAGAAGATGAAGCTGGTGCTTCAGAAGTGCAACATAAGGAAGTGGAAGAAGTGGAAGAGGAGGAAGAACAAGATGATGAAGTTGAAGCTGTGAAAGAAGAAGAAGAAGAAGAAGAAGAAGAAGAAGAAGCAGAGAAGGATGTTTAGAATTTTAACAACTAACTGCTACAATTTATATATATATATAAAACTCCCCCGATAAATAAAAATTTACCATTACTTTACAAATAACCAAAAACGTATTTATGTACATGTAATATCTATTTCATTTAAATATATTATAAACATTGAACTCATTATCTTCCTTCTTCTTGTCACAAATATAATACCATTCAATTGGATCAACGAAAACAGATGTTTGTTCAGATGCGAAATTCCTAACTTCTAAAACATCATTAAATACCATCTTCAATTTATTCCTAACAAACCCAATCTCTTCATCATAAGGTGACAAATTACCCAACCGAATGAAAAACTTCCCACCTGGTCTCAATAACTTACAACATAACAATAATGCCGCGTCCAAATATTCAAAATCTCGTTTGTTTAACCCCATCAATTCTTCATTCATATTCGTTCCTTCATTATTGTTGAATCGAATATATGGATTACACTCTGAATGCTTCGCAGATTGTGAATATGGACTATCTCCCGGTGATGGTGGTGATAAATCGGAAATGATCATATCGATTCGATAATCTGGCATGAACAGGTTTCGTATTTCAAGTAATTGTGAACGATGGTTATGATTTGTTGTTGATTGTAATTCTTTCTCGATATGTTCAATTACATCAGATATCATTGATTCATCTTGTTCTTTCACAATATACGATTTCGGATTAATGTCCGAAGAAGACTCCATTGCTTCATCATCATCACGGTTCATTCTATCAGTGATCATTTTCGACCATGCAATTTCTTTAAAATGATCAATCATTCGCAGATGAGAAGCCTTAGAGAATATATTCCCCTGAATCAGACTCACACCACGGGGTACAGATCCAAATAAATAATCAAATCCTAAAATATGACATTTTTCAAAAATCTTATCTGGTTGTTTTAATCGATGGATCCATGTCATTTTTTCAACTATATAATTCATCCATGTTCCTGGCATATATCCAAGATCAAGAATTCTCAGTTGTGTACGATTGAAAAGTCGAAATTTATCATCTATGTATCTTATCTTGTCATACTTGTTTCTTTCGATGATTCTTTTTTGATGTGCAATTGAGCAGGTATGTTCCTCATTGAATAAGTCAATATTTATATCTACTGTTCGGAATGATTGGCGAAGTTTTGTGGTTGTGGAAAGGTATCGTCGTCGTATTATCGGTAGTGTGGAAGCAAATGATTGGGGTTGTAGAATTGGTAGGATACACGGTAGGTTTGTCATTTGTTAAAATGTGGGGTGTGGGTTGGTTGGTTAGTTGGTTAGATCTTGTGATATATATCAACCATATCTCACTTCCGAGAACTTGCATGATGTCGTTTGAAATATTGACGCGTCATGTCGCAAACTACAAACCAGAGACATTTTATATTCTAGGGTTTATGCCCTAACAAATGGTGTTTGCACGTGAGTGTATTTTTTTGGTGCACTTTTTTTCCCTCAGTGCCTCATTCCGCGCACAATCTTGACCAGTTTATACATACTGAAAATTTTCACCAAAGCTCTTCCCTCTTGGTTTGTTCTCTTTCTCCTTTTTCTTGCTCCTTATCCTCGTCGAATCACTTTTACTTTACCAAAAATATATTCCTTTTGGGAGACGAACTAATCAAACATTAATCATGTCTAAGATCACCAGTTCCGGCGTCAGAGAAAACGTCAAGAAATTATTAGAACATTCTACTGAAACTAAAAAGAGAAACTTTTTAGAAACTGTTGAATTACAAGTTGGTTTAAAAAACTATGATCCTCAAAGAGACAAGCGTTTCTCCGGTACTTTGAAATTACCTCAAGTTCCAAGACCAAACATGACTCTTTGTATCTTTGGTGATGCTTTTGATGTTGATAGAGCAAAATCTTTAGGTGTTGATGCCATGTCTGTTGATGACTTGAAAAAATTGAACAAGAACAAAAAATTGATCAAAAAATTAGCTAAGAAATATAACGCTTTCATTGCTTCTGAAGTTTTGATTAAACAAATTCCAAGATTATTGGGTCCTACTTTATCTAAAGCTGGTAAATTCCCAACTCCAGTTTCTCATAATGATGATTTATACTCTAAAGTAACTGATGTTAAATCAACCATTAAATTCCAATTGAAAAAAGTCTTGTGTTTAGCCGTTGCTATCGGTAACGTCGATATGGAAGAAGATATCTTGGTTAACCAAATCATGATGGCTGCTAACTTCTTGGTCTCTTTATTGAAAAAGAACTGGCAAAATGTTGGTTCCTTGGTTATTAAATCTACCATGGGTCCATCTTTCAGAATCTATTAGGTTATTTATATAATGTATTTGTAAACTAATTTTTATTATCTACTTATTATTTAATGTACAATGATTCATAAAGAACTAAAGAAAATGCAAATGTTTATTTTTGTCAAGTATATATTCTTTTCTATTTAATAACCAACAACACGTACTTTCTTATCTTGTTTCTTATTCTTTTTATTATGTTTTTTATTCAGACTTTGTTCAGCATTCTTTTTATGGAATGGAGTAGCAAATTTACCTGAGATATTATTCATTGCAAAAAATTCACGATCTAAATCATCTCCAGCACTTTCTAAAGCAGCTTGTTTCCCACCATAAAACAAAGTTTTAGCTTCACCAGTTGATTTGTCACCGGAATTATTGCTACTTCCCTCAATGGGTTGTTTGGATCCATCTGTACTTGCAACATGTTGTGAGAAATTTAATCTTTGGACATCTTTCGCTAAATTGAATTCATCAATGGGGATATGTTTATTTTGCATGGCAGTGATGATTTGATGTTGTCTAGATTCAGGTAAATGATGTAAAGTGTATAATTCACGATTGAAAAATCTACCTTCTTCCAAACTTGGCAACACCCATTCCTCTTCTTTCGTATCGTCATCATCATCTTCCACTACTACTTCCTTAGGTGGTGGGTTGACATATAATAATTTACCATTGACATAATCTTTCAAGATATATCTTGCAGCTCTTGGTTCATCAGCCGATCCGAACCCTTGCGTCATATACCCTCTTGCTCTAGCATATGCATTAAGTAATTCTCTAGCAGTAGGGTATTCACCATTCCCACCATCTTCGACTTTTTGTATAGGGATATGAATACCATAAACTGCCTCCAAGAAAAATTTGGGGACTCTTTGACAAACTAATGACACGGGTGGAATATGTTCTCTTAATTGATCAATTGGTAATACACCATTACATACTAATTCAGCATTTGTATAAGCAAAATTAGGAAATACTAAACCTGGACAATCACAAAGTAAAACATCGGGTGATAAATGTATTGTTTGGAAATGTTTGGTTTTACCTGGTGTGGAAGATACTGAAACTTTTTTGGACCCAACTAAAGCATTTATAGTGGATGATTTACCAACATTAGGATACCCTACTAAACCAATTTGTAATTTTCTATCTGGGAATTCTGGATCTATTTCAAATTTAGGTGCTGAATCCATGAATAATTTTTCCAATTCTTCAATTTTTAAAATCCTTATTTCATCTTCTGTTTCTATTTCTTCATCTTCATCTTCTTCATCGGTTTCTTCTGCTCCTTTACTAGTGGACTCTTCATTCTTTAAATTTTCCAATTCTTCTCTTTCCTTTTCTAACAATTCATTGGCTTCGGCAGCAGAGAAAAACACATAATTGATATTTTTCAACTTGAAATATTGTGCCCAAGAAATACGTTGATCTCTAGTCAACATATCTGCTTTATTAACCAATAATAAATTATTCTTAGCCTTGTTATTCTCAGGATCACTCAATTTATCAACATACCTTTCTAAATCTATTGATCTGAAAAATAATGGATTTCTAGCATCTACAATTTGAACTACTAAATCACATCTTTCAACAACTCTCCATAATTGTTTCCAAACTTCTAAATTTCTTTCAAATGGAGTCAATAATAAATCATTATTTTCAGTTAATTGTGCTAAATCTCGTCTCCAATTTAAAAATGCCAAATTTTCTTGTCGATCAATCTCAATCTTACTTTGTCCTTTTGTCCATGCTGGACGTTTAGGAATAGTCAATTTATTCTCAAACATCATATGTTTCTGTCTCATAGCTAACATTTCATCGGTACTCAACAATCCACTAGAATTAATAATGGAAGTATTACCAACTTTAATAATTTTCACTTGTTGATTTCGATCAGCACTAAAATCAGTATCTGCCAATTGTGCCGTACTTAAAAATTCATCCAATGCATTTTCTTGAGTAACACTTCTTAATTTCACCCAATCTGCTTCTTTTTTATCCGTAGTGAATCTCATTTCTCCATCAGGTAAATATTGAATGGAATTTTCTTTAGCTCTTTGATTTGCTATTGTACGACCTAATCCAATCATATTCTTGTTCTTGTGATGAACTGGTTTGGGACCTTTTGGTGCCTTCCATTTCTTTTGCTCTGGATGTAATGATATCTTGTTGTTTTCCATGGTTGGTGTACTATTTGCTATTGGATGGTAATTAGTAATATTAGAGAAGAGAATAGAATATTACGGAGAAATTTTTATTTTTTTTAGTGATGAGGTTCAAAAGTTAAACTCGTGCGTCTTCTTACAAAGAAGAACAAGAACAAGAACCATGAACCTTTTGCAGCAACAAAAAAAGATATTATTGGGGGGATCTATGGAACATCTTGGAATCAAGTGGAAGATATGAACTTTAGTGTGTTTGAATATGAGCTTGAAACTGGAATAGGTGAACCTGATACAAATTCTTTCGGTACCTTGCAGGTTCACCATAAGAAAAAGAAATTACTTGTAGGAATGGGTAGTTGATGTTGGACCAAACCATTATAAACTTCGTATTAAATGTTAAATACTTGACTTTTCTAGTTTGGTTAACTTTGGTGAATAAAATCAACTAATTAATAGAGACTATGGCGAAAGTAAGCTCACTATCAGGACACCCTATAGATGAAAACGAGCAAACCTAACCTATGGGTATACCAAAGACAAAGTAAAAGAATTATTATTCATAGTTGGCAGTAGGTCATCATGATAGTGGCGAGGCTGTAGCCGAACCTCTGTGTACGTCGAATAAGGTGTAATTGTCATATCAATAATTTTGATCACGTGCAGCGAACCCTTTTTTCTATTTTTGGCAGTGGTGTTCGTGGTAGGTGGTGGTCGTCGTGGTAGGTTGTGGCGGTGGCGGGCGCAGTTTGGTATTAGGTAATAATGTTAGTGTGTGTGTGTACCTTTCCAAAAAAAGTCGCGTATCATTGTTGTTGTTGTTGTTGTTGTTGTTGACTTTATTGTTGTTGATGTGGTGATAAATGTCGCAGATCTTAAACTATGATCAATTTTTTTTCTTATTGGTTATTTGTTTCATAATTACTACTCTTGCTTAACAACCCAAACCATCATCCACAAACGTCTGAATGTCCGATAATATCACCACTACTGCCAGGTTCCCGAATCTGTATTGGTCATTAGACTATGTCAGTGGGTTGAACAACCTCAAGTCGCAATCATTCAAATCAATCAAACAACTACATGAAGTACGAAAATTGGTGTTTAATTATATGTCATATTATAATGCCAATAGCGAATTTTTGAATAAATCCAGTATTGATTTGTTTCCTGTTGAAAGTACTTTTTTACCGTTCGATTTAGATGTCAAATCAACATCAAGCACTCCTGCAAGTTCACCAAACCGTATTAAGAAACCCATTGGTGTGGGATCACCCATGGCAAGACCTCAACAACCACAACCCAAACATTCAATTACCATGTCTACTGCTTATAGTGAACACATTAACCACATGTCTCAAGAGTCAACGATTTTGTTGAATTTAACTGCAATTATTGATAGAGACGTACTACAAGATATAACAATGTATTTAAAGTATCATGAACTGAAAATAAATCAACAGTTTACTAGATTAGATGATATTTATAATGATTATTTGAAGAGTTATAAAAGTATTGAGAAATTGAAATCAAGACATGTGGAGCAATTGAGGTTGATGGAATTTTCTCATTCTGAAGCCGATCAAGCGAACTCTAGGGAACAAGAACAAGCGGACGAGGAACAACATCATTCATCATCATTTGAAGAATCCTACGCGGACGAAGATTTAGAAGATGAGGAAGAAGCAAATGAAGCATTTGATTTACCATTCCCATTGCATATTGGTACTGTTGTGGTATCATCTGCTGAAGAGTTGCAACTCACTTTAAATCAATTAGTTAACAAAGTACCAATGACCACCAGAAAGATTCCTTTACCAGGGTATAAAAATGAGATTTTCAGCAGTGATTCACTTACGAAAGTATTACTTAAAGTTCCAATTAGAGGTTTGAAACCATCAAGATTAAATATTGAAAAATTTGGTCAAGGATTAATCGATTTGAAATTAATCACAGGAAGTAATTTTTTCAATAAGAAATTTAAAAGTGAAGGAATGTGGTTTGAATGGTCTGATCTAGCCATGTATTTTGCGGAGTTTAAAACTTTACTGGCTGGTTCATCAGTGAAGGAAACTAGTAGTATCGGTACAAGTACTACCAATACCACTAATAAATCGAGCAATATATCATCTCCTAAAACTGGTCAATCGAAATTTATGGTTGATATGGCAGAGACTACAACCCGATTTAGTGCAATGTTTAATAATGTCAGAAGTTCAATATTGAAAACTAATCATGCTGAATTAATTGAACAAATTGAAAAGAAATATAATGAAGAAATTTTAGAATTACAAGAATTAAAATATTTATTGGAAAATGGATTATTTGATTTATCACAATATTTAGAAAAATTTGAAAAAATGAAAATTGAAATCATTTATAAAAGTTTATCAAAATTACTGGAAATCTTTGTTACATTTCAAAAAGAACAAACCAATAGACTAGAAAACTTTTCTGATAATTTTATCAAAAATATAAATAAATCAGATAATTATTTGAATGATTTTAATCAAACATTGCAGAATTTCAGTACTGGAATTTATTTTCCAAGTTTAATCTCGGGAGATACAATTGCTAAACCGACTACTGCGGCAACAAATTATCAAAACTTGAAATATCAATTTGATCTATACAAGGATATTCCATTACAGTTACAAAACAATTTTAACAGTGATCATGAATCTTTAATGAGTATTGCTTCAATTCCTTATATTTTCTATCAAACTGTGAAAATCATCGAGGAAAGAAATAATGATGATGTGAAAGAAATTCAACAGTTATGGATGGCTCCAATTGAATATCAAACACAATGGAGAATCAAACAAGATATAATTCAAATTATTGCTGAATATATCCCAGATTTAAAAAATGATATTGTTAATAAATTTTTGATCGAACAAGAATTTTGTAATCAAGTTTTGAAATATTTAAAGTCTCAAAAAACAAGCTATGTAATTATTTTCATTAAGAATTGGTTACTAGAAATCAGTGATTCCATTATACCATTTGTTGTTTTTGATAGTTTGATGAATTTATATAACCAGGAGGAAAAAGATATTGAGCAATCTGATTTACTTAAACTTTTTTCAACTATTCCAAGAAGTAATTTATCATCACTTGTTTATTTTATTGAATATCTTGGTACTTTATTTGAGTTGGGTAGTATTCCAAGTTATGAAATTTCTGATGATTTACCAGATGATTCATTATTGGAAACAATTGAAGATTCAAAAATTATAAATGTTTCAAAAGAGATGAATTCAATGGATCAAATTGGAGCTATTCCAATAATGCATTTAATTTTAAGACCTTCAAGTTCGAAAAATTCAACGGGATTTAAACCTCCATTAATTAAATATCAACGTATTTTCAAAGATTTATTAAAATTAAATGTTCGTACTCAATTATTAAAAAATTTAGTTGATAATGAATTGAATTATAAATCCAAAAAAGAATCGGAAAAATTACAATTTAAAAGAGTGGTGCCAATAACCGTATCAGAACCACCAAAGACACCACCAAAAGTAGACCAACAAGAACACTCACTACCTAATAAGTTACCAATACAACCTAAACCAAAACATGCTGAAAATGAAGAATTTACATTGAGACCATTTAGAACAAGACCAACCCCGGTTCCTAGTCCTCAATCATCACCTAAACGAGCAGCTGCATTAGCAGCTTTAAACGGTGGTAGTTTATTAGAAACGTCACCAACTCAATTATTACCACCACCTTCAACAAACAATCGTCCGCGTAGTTCAAGTAATTCATTTGTCACACCAAAGATAGAAATTGAATTTGAAGAGTAAGAAAGTATTAGTAGTCTGTAGTAGTAGTAAGAATATACATTGATGTGTGTCTATGTTTGCGGTTTTCTATTTACGTTTATCATTCAAACTAGTCATTGTAACTTTTTCAATTTTTTTCAATTTTCGAACATTAAATAATAATAACCCAACCAAAGCAATTGTAGAAAGTACAACCACCACTTCAAACCCACCATTAATTTCTTCAATGAAATTTTCTAAATTCATACCATATAAAGCAGATACATATAAAGTTATCCCCATGGATAATAACCCAGTTGAAAATTTCAAACCCAACAACATCAATTGATTTCTATTTGAATCCAATACGACATTTATCAAATCCTCAGTAGTTTTAATTTGATTTTGTAAACTTTCTACAATTTGAACTATTTCATTTATAGTTTGATAATAATTCTCAAGTAACATTTCTACTTCTGCATGATTTGTTCCTTGTCTTGGTGTCCCTTTTGCTTTTTCCGATATATATAAATCATTCAACTCATCATCATTCTCCAATAAATCCTCTAAACAATCCCGAATCAATTTAATCTTTTGACTAAACTGACTCACTTTCTTCAGTTCGATTAAAAGGTACCTCAATTTCGATTGATTGATACTTTCATCTAATCCAGTGATTATATTGTTCAAAACAGTACTATGTACCTTCATCTCCGTATCCAAATTCTTCACAATATATATCAATATCCCTTCAAGTGCACGGAACTCAAATGGTAAATCATCCAAATTACTAGATGGTTGTTGTTGTTTCAACCTCGTACTTAATCCATGTAAAAATTGCAGTTGGGTATATGATTCTTGTGATTGTAAGTTATCGAAAATGACCAATTCCGTAGGCTGGATCAATGCTTTTACGTTTAGGAGTTGTAATAAGATGCTGTTCCTTCGGATGGTTATACTAGGTACAATATCAGTACTTGATGATGATGTTGAATTAGCGATGGAGTTGTTATTGTTTGTGCATCGAAATTTCCGGAAATCTCGTGGTGTGAGGTTATATTTCTTCATGAATTGATTCTTAAAAATTTCTTTCCCATGTTGTATCATATCTCCTTGTGAATTAAATATTGAACATCGAATATATTCATTTTCGGTATGATGCTTATGTAAAGATGATAATAATGTCTTATGGATAAATACATCATTGAATGAATCATGGGTCCGTTTCAGGGGTGGCTTTTTAGATGATAGTAGACGTAGATGGAATCTATTGTTATTGAACGTAGATCGAAGCATAGATCTGAGAAGCATGGTCAGAAACTTGCTGTGGGTTGATGAGAATAAGAATAAGTTATTGATAAATTATCGTACTAATTTTTTTTTCCCTCCTTATAGATTTCTTTTACGATGATCGCACCACGGTTATCGCCTTAACTCCGCAACGAGGAATTTCAATTTCCCGGGCGCAGTCACTCGCCACAGAACAGAAATTGCTCGCTTGACAAAACAAACCCCCAAATCGCCAAATCGCCAAACATTTCTTCCTTCTGTTTTCTTTTGTTTTCTTTTTCATAACAAACATTCTCCACCAATAGTAAAATCCACCCCCCCTCCCCCTAGAAAGATAATGCAATTCCCAAGGGTGAATTCCAGTGATGACTTAGAGATCTATGAAGAAGTTGGTCGAGGTGGGTTTGGAGTAGTTTATCGAGGGTTAATTAAATCCACATCACAAGAAGTAGCCATTAAACAAATTGATTTAGAAAAAGATCTGACTGATTTATTAGAAATCAATAAGGAGATTCAAATCATATCTGAATGTAGATGTGAACAAATCACAAGTTATATTGGATCATTTGTTAAAAATTATAAATTATGGGTTATTATGGAATTTATTGATGGTGGATCAATTTTTGAATTATTAAAACCTGGTATAATTAATAATGAATCACTTTTAAGTTTTATAATTTATGAAATTTTAATTGCTTTAAATTATTTACATAATCAAGGGAAAATTCATCGTGATTTGAAAAGTCAAAATATTTTAGTATCTAAAAATGGGAATATTAAATTAACTGATTTTGGAGTATCTACTCAATTATCTTCAAATTTTAGTAAACGAAACACTACTGTGGGGACACCATATTGGATGGCACCCGAGGTGATTGTTAATAATAATGGTGGTCATAGTTATAAAGCAGACATTTGGTCTTTAGGATGTGTATGTTTTGAGATGTTAACTGGTAAACCACCATTACAATCAAAATATCCTCCAATGAAAGCACTTCGATTTATATCAAGATGTCAAAAAAATCAAGATTTTGTTAAATTAATTGAATTATCAAAATTAGAAATATCTGGAGAATTAAGAGATTTTTTAAATCAATGTTTTATAGAAGATCCAAAATTACGTTCAAGTGCTAAAAAATTATTAAAACATAAATTTATAATTAAATATAATCATAATAATAATCAAAATGATGGTGAAAAATTAAAATTGATTAAAAAATTGATTACTAATAAACAATTATGGAATCAACAGAATCATGTTGTTAAAACACAGAATTATTATGTTCCTACTGAGATCCATAACAATCAACTTAAATGGCATATGGATGATGACGATGATGATGAAAATGATGAAAATGAAAATTATGATGATGACGAAGAACAAGGGGATAATTACGAGCAACATGAAGGTGGTAATGGCCGTCATCATCATCACCATCATCGAGATAAGACGATCAAATTTGATTTCAGCACCATTATGCTTGACGAAGAGCCAGAGAGAACAAAAAATAAACCACCAGCACAACTTGTTAGTAATGATGATACTGATGATGATGGACTTGGGTTTTTAAAGAATGATTTTGGGAATATATTAATGAAGATATCAAATAAATTAGATAGTAAGAATCAATTACCTAAGAAACAATTTGAACAATTGACTCATTTGAATGAATTAATGATTCTGTTGATTTCATTAGATGATGGAGATAATAATCAACGAGTTTTAATATTCCAATATTTGAAATATTTATTAAAAGAATTACAAAAGGAGAAAAATTCACATATTAGTAGATTTATTCTACCTTCAAATATATTACGTTCATCAAGTACAAACAATATTACTAATAATAATACAATGAATACGACAAAGAACAATATATTAGATGAAATAAATGGGGTGGCTGGTACTACTAATCATAATTTTATATGGACGAAATTTGATGAGATAGAATCAAGTTTATTAGATTCATGGATAAATAGAATGGAAAATAGTCATACATAGAAAGACCCAGATCTTTTGTTTTTTTTTTTAATCTATAGGAGTTTCACATTTTGATTCTGTACCAACAGAAGGAGTAGGAGGAGGTATTTGTTTAGATATGTAGTTTTCATTAATATCTAAAACTGTAATTACCCCATCACGACTACAACAACACAAAATTTCACCTTGATTATAAGTATCCACACCCAATATCGCATCTTGTTTTCCATCTTCTTCTTTTTCATTTTTCATTTGGAAAACAATTTTCTTCAGTTGTACGTCCCAAATCAACAATCCCATAAAATCAGAACCAGAAACAATCATAGCAGTCTCAGTACATGTAATAAACTTCAAATCACAATTATACTTCAAACAAATCTTACCCTCTTCTCCATTCTCCTGTTCCTTTACCCCCTCCTCATCACTATCCCCAACAACCACACCCAAATAAGTCTTATATATTTTATTCTCCATATAATTCCATAATCTGATCTTCCCATCAAGACTAGAATTTAAAATAAATTGTCCATTTGGAGAAATCTCAACTTTCCCAATCGGTACATTCAACACATCATTAGTACTTGCCGTAGCTGTACCATGAGATGTACTAGTAGTCAACGTCTTTAAACATTGACTTGTTTCCAAATCAAACAATCGCATTAATCCATCATATGAAGCACTAATGATGATTGAATCATCAGGAGTTAATGTAATGCTCAGAACAGGACCAGAATGAGCCGCAAGTGTGGTTAGAATCTTACTTGATGTTATATCCCAAATGGTTATTGTCTCATCTGATGATCCACTTATTAAAATGTTTCCTCGTTGGGTGAATTTTAATGTTGTTATATGATATGTATGTTTCCGTAATATTTTGATACATTTATTCGTAAGTGTATTCCATAATCGAATGGTTAAATCATCTGAACATGATGCAAGGATATGGGAGTTTAAAGGTGAGTATACAATGTCGGATATCCCTTTTGTATGACCAGTTAATGTGGTTCGAAGTTTGCCTGTGGATAAGTTATAAATGTATATTTCACCATTGGATGAAGAAACGGCAAAGTCTTGACCATTGGGTGATATTTTAATTGATGTGTAACATCTTGATGATGATGGTTGTTGGTTTATGGTGTATCGTATTTTGTAAAGGTCTGGATGTGCTTGATTATCCAATGTTTCAAGTATTGATATCCCCATATTCTAATACACATCAACAATGATACTTTTGATGTATATTTTCCAGGTTGTATAAACAAAACTTTCCAAAATCACCAAAACAGTCGTGTATTCCCGAACAAAAAAATCCCAAACCTCAAATCTCCAGTCCTCACAAAATATAACCAATTCAATCCCATTATCACAATTCATACATTTTTCCCCAATTGAATACCAACAAGAAAAAAATAGCAAGTTATGGATCACAATCATTCAAGCAATTTATTTCGATTTTCATCTATAAGATTACCTAAATCAGCTAAATTAAGATCATTTGGGATTTATTTCTCCGGAGCATTATTCGCCATTGGATTTTGGTCCCTTGTTGATTCAGCAATATATTCCAAAACAATAAATGCATCTGATGTTCATGTAACTTTTATCGATTGGATCCCATTTATCGCATCTAGTTTAGGTATGTTGATTGTTAATTCTATTGAAAAATCGAATTTATTAATTGGTGGTGGGGCACAAGGTGGGAATGATGCGGGCTTTGGAGATGGGAATAGACATGCTTGGGCTGCTCGAATTATCTTGTTTTTGGGATTTAGTTTGTTGGCTGGTGGATTGGCTGGAAGTTTTATGGTTTTTATCTTGAAATATTTGATGAATCATTATACTTTTCCAACTTTGGGTATGGGGGTTTCTAATATTGTTTGTAATGGGTGTATTATGTTAAGTTGTATTGTATTGTGGTTGAGTCAAAATATAGAAGATGAATATAGTTATAGTTTAGCTTTGTGAGAGAGAGATTTATAATATATAAGTTAAGTTTAGTTTAGTTTATTTATTTATTCAAAAATCTTTGATTGTTTTTTGCAAAAACAATTTCTATAACAAAGGATAATATATATATATATAAAAAAAAGGGAGGAATAAAAGAAGTAGATTTAGAAGTAGAAGTAGATTTAAACACAAGCAAATTTAAATATATAGAATAAAAGGATAAAGAATAAGATTAATAGCAACAAAACAAATCAAAACAAAACAAAGTAATAATAATAATAATAATAAAAATAAAAATCTTGCATAATAACTGAAAAAAAAAGTGGTTCATGTAAATGATGGGTTTGGGAAATGTGAAATGTAATTGGAAATAGGAAGTAAACTCTAAAACTCATATAAAAACATCTGATAAAGGATTAATCAATGAGGGGGGAGGTATGTAAATAAGATTGTATAGGGGAGGAAAGGAATTGGAATGAAGTATAAATTTATATTTTATATTTATGATTTAATAATGAATTCATCTTTTAAAGATCCCAATAATTCCAATTCATAATCACTAAAATTAAATAAATTCAATTCAATAGGAGAAGTTGAACCTCTTGGATAAACTTTAAATTCTTTAGTTTTTAATTCATCAAAAAATGGATGAATTAATACTCTTCTTGGACTTGCTCTAACATCAGGATCATAAACTAATATTTTCATTAATAAATCAATTGCATCTTGTGGAGAATTACTAAAAATTTGTTTAAATCTTTCTTCTATAGTACAATTGAATAATTTTGTTGTATACATATTACCACGATATTGAGGATTACTTTTAAAGAAAAAAGTATTTGGAGGAGGACCTAATAATTTTGCAATTTCTTTCAATTGTGATTCAGGTGATTGACCTTGGAAAATAGGTTTACCTAAAAACATTTCGGCAATTACACAACCTAATCCCCATATATCAATTTTAGTAGTATATAATGAACATCCAACAATTAATTCAGGTGCACGATAATATCTTGAACATATATAACTAACAGATGGTTGATTAGGTTCCAATTTTTTGGCCGATCCAAAATCACAAATCTTCAATCTTACACTGCTTGGATCCACAAGTATATTTGAAGGTTTTATATCTCGATGACTAATTCCATACCCATGTAAATAAAGCATTGCCTTTGCTAATTGGAAAGTATAAGCTTTCATATGAGGATATGGTATAGTATATTTAGATTGACGATAATATTTGATTTCTGATTGTAAATTTGATGGTAAACATTCCATAACTAAATTTTGATAAACTTTATTATCACTTGAACTTGTTTTATCAAAGAAAAATCTCAAACTAACAATATTTGGATGATTTACAAATCTTAAAATTTCCAATTCTCGTGATTTATACTCAGTTTGTGCCGGGACTCGCTTAATAGCGTACGGCCCTAACCATTCCTCGTTTGTATTGTTA